>MU774733.1:0-63988 GCA_026770625.1 Nicotiana glauca
CGGTTGTTGATTTTACTGTGTGATTGATTGAAACTTACTTGATACTATTATGATTTGGGTTGATTGCCATATGTTAGGCTTCGTGCCGATTATTTGGATCCTTCGGGGATTGGTATCACTGTTTTTTCATTACTTTGCATATTATTTGGTCTCAGTCCAAGGTTTTTAATACGATTTTGCAAACTCAACCATACTTCTAAGTTTTGAAAAACTTGAACAATATTTTATTGTCGTTTTGAGCTGAGAACTGTCATTCTAAAATGTGCCCAAGTGGCTTATGTGTATTTCTGGACTGAGCATGGATCGGACTGCGCGCCGCAGCAGTGTTATAGTAATTTCTGAATATATGGATGGCTCGGCTGCACGCCGCAGCGATGATATATTGATATTGAGGCCAAGAGCCTGTTCGAAGCCAAGACATGGCTGATATTGCGCTTGGGCTGTAGGAGCCCCTCCGGAGTCTGTACACACTCCCAGTGAGCGTCGTCGACGTTAAATAAGTGGAGAGGGCTACACGCCGCAGTGGGTACTAGAGTGTACCGTCATATGCATTGCATTGCGTTCATACACTTGTGCACTATTTGTTGTTGTGTTATTTCTTGAGATATTTATTTGTTGTTCTGATATTGTCTGATCACTTTCAAAGTGGATAAATTTAAGACAGTGGTAACAGTGACACTGTATGATGTAAATGGGTCAGGTAACAGTGGCTGACCAGAGATAAGAATATTGCCTGAAGGGCGAGCTATGAGCTCAGTTATGCATACTTGTTTGGGCCCTAGGGGCTGGCTTTTGTGCTGACTTGCACTACGTGTTTTCGCATTCATTTGCTTAACTGTTGGAAAAAGATATTTTCAAAAGAAGTTTTGAGCTGAGTTAAGATAATTTCTAAAGGATTTTTCACATTTTCCCTGTTTTCTCAAAGGGTTACACTGTACTATATAGCATGTTGATTTGCTTTATGTGGTTTATTACTGCTCAGTTATCATTTATTCTTATTACCACTGAGTTGGAAGTACTCACTTTACTCCCTGCATCTCGCGTTCAGTTGCAGGTATTGTTCACCCGGTAGCGGGTTAGTAGCAGATTGAAGGTATTGCTGTCGTAGCTAAACAAGGTGACCGCCGGTGTTCGCGGCACCGAGTTTCTTCTTCTTTTTGATTTTCAGATTTTACTCTATGTATTATAGATTTTGAAATTATAATAAAGATCCTCCTAGATGCTCGTGACTTGTGACACCCCGGTCGGGTTGTGTGGGGTTGTAGTCCTAATTATTATTGCTGTTAAGCTGTATCACTTTACTCATTTATGTTTAAATAATTCTAAAAATGAAGTGAATTGGGTTAGTTGGCTGGCCTTGTCTTCACGAGAGGCACCATCACGACCAGTGTGGGTTTGGGTCGTGACAGAAGTGTTTGTTAGTAAGTCAAACTACTTTGTGAAGATGGCTCTCTCTTGATTCTGTTTTATTGCATTAGCTGGAAGAACACAAGTGGTTACAACCACACCTGGACTTCAGCTTGCTTATGGTGTTTGTACTTGAAGGCTTTGTCTTAAAGGTGTACATTTCATTATGTTAGTTCTTATCCTTACAAGTGGCAAGCTAAGATCGATGTTGATCAGGCTAAGGTGCAATTGGAAACGAGGGAGGAGATAAGGAAGAAACTATGTGGCTTTGGGTCTCAAATAGATAGGGTCGTAGAAGAATTGTGTAATGTTAATATTTTGAAATTGAAATATAGAATTATGTGTAATTTGAAGCCTGTTTTGGAATCTAAAATATTTAGATTCTTAGCTACATTATAACGTTCTTGTGAGTAACAATTCTTGGTGCAAATTCTTCAATCTGTACCTATGAGTTTTTGAATTCGCAGCTAAATGTGTATATAATTGTCACGTTAAAAGGATATGGCTATACATTTGTTCTTTCTGTAGCAAATAAAATTTTTAGCTATAATGTTATATATTTCATAGCTAAGGTATTGACTCTTAGATACAATATAAAAATATTTATGGCAAATACTTCAATTTATAACTATAGATTTTTTTTTATAGTTAAATACGAATACTATTGCCACGAGACTAAGCTATAGAAATAGCCACAAAATTTTAGTTTGTGTGGCAAACAAATTCAATCATTTGATACGATGCAATGCCATGTGGCTAGAATATGAAGATAGCTATTAGTTTTGTCTGTCATGGCAAAAGAATAAAATTACTTGCTATAAGTAAATTTTTGTGGCAAATTCTTTTTACTATCACAACTACAACTCAGAAAAATTGCATAGCAATAAGTATTAGTTCTTAATCGCAGATCATGTAAAGTTTGTAGCTGACCTTTAGCTACGCTACATCTTGCTACAAATGCTACGGAAAAAAATATGGTGGCTAAAGTATTTAGCCACAAAAATTTTTATATTTAGCTACAATGTATTTCGTAGTTTTATATGCATAATGTTGTAGTGAGGGATTGTCTATAGTTATTCTAAATTGGTAAACTTAAAATGTATTTAGTAACCCATTATATCCTATTAGAATAATGTAAACATTCTTTATACTGTCAGCATGTGTTAATTTTACTGATGGTCATTCAACTAGCTTTTAATTTCACTAAAGTCACTCAACTATTTTTTGTCACATAAAAGTAACTAAACTTTATCATTGTCTTAAAAGTTATTTTGGCTCAAACCCCTATCATAAATATGACATGGCATAAAATTTAATGAAAAAATCTAAAAATAAATGTCACATAAGCTTAAATGGACCATACGCGCTTTAGATCCATTTCTCCCTTAATGTGATTTGACCTATCACCCAAATGGATTTCAATAGGAGGAAAAACACACCCTTAATAAAGTGGGATAAGTTCACAAATACCTACCCAACATAAATAATTTACCCGCTTCTACCCAAACCAAAATAACCGGTCTACCTATTTCGTAGACCATAGAATGCTTATTAATGATCCAACACTCATTTGATCCTTTTCTTTATTTATTTTTTCCTTTTGTTATATATTTAAAAAAAGTTATAGAGTATTTTTTTCCCTTGTTTGTTTCATATTTTTCTTTTTCTCCATATCAATTATCAAAAAAAATAACCTATGTAGTATATCTTATTTATCTTTTTCTTATTATCTTTCATTTTTTTCTTTTTAAAATTATATGTATTACTTTAAATATTCTAGCGCATATGATGCAAAATCATATATCATTATAATAAGATGGTATATTAGTATAATAAAATGACAAATTAGTATTTAATGTTATTATTAAATACTTGTCATAATAGTATACCAAAACTAATAGTGAATTTTTTTCTCTTATTTGTTTCATATTTTTCTTTTCCTCCATATCAATTATCAAAAAAAATAACCTATATAGTATATCTTATTTATCTTTTTCTTATTATCTCTTTTTCTTTCTTTTTTAAAATATGTGTATTACTGTAAATATTCTAGCGCATAGGATTCAAAATTATATATCATTATAATAAGATGGTATATTAGCATAATAAAATGGCAAATTTATATTTAATGTTATTATAAAATACTTATCATAATAGTATACCAAAACTGCATATAAATATACTAAATAGATATATTGCTATTTTATGTCTTATGACACATGCTTCTATACAATTAATATTATTTTTATAGAACTCTATCAAAAATTCATTTAAGAAAATATTTGCAAGGAACTAGTTGAAATTTTTTTAAAATAACTTATTTATTACAGTATATTGTTTTATTATATCGTATACTACAACAGTATAATGTTACTATAACCATGACTTTAGCTTTACAGAATAACACCTAGATGATTCAACAAATAGCAGTCGAAGTATGCTATTATGGTATATTGTATACTATTACAGCATACGGTTGAGTATATTGCATATTATTATAATATACCATTGTAGTATATTATATACCAAAGCGGTATACTGTTGGGTAACGGTGTTTTTCGACTATTATAGTATACCGTTGCCAGTATGGCTATATACTCTTACAGTATATTTGTATACCATAGCGGTATACTATTGGATAACTGTATTTTTCTTCGATTTTCAACTGAAAAATTCAATCTCAATCACCTCATATCGGCTCCAACCATATGATACCAATATGACATATAACTATACCAATTGAGTATACAATTCTACTAATTAATATTCAGTCAACTATATATGACTATAGTACTATTACATAATATACATGCATAAAGAGAAAAATAAAAAAATAGTGTATCGGATATTAATATAATACTATATTTTAAGATATGGTACTATAATACTATTATATAAAACAAACGCATAAAGAAAAAATCAAAATGATTACATAATACACATGCATAAAAGAAAGTTAAAAAAATTCAAGATAGTATACTATTCTACTGTTACTAAAGAAAAATTAAATAGGGTACCAATTAAACGTAGCTAATACAACCAAAAAATATTCCAACTAACATATGATACTAGTATAGTATGTAGCTATACCAACAGAGTATACAATTATACGTAAAGAGTTTAATTTTTTTTAATTCAATTATTAGACTGAAATAATATTAGCTGTCACATAATCTAAGTAACTCAATGAGAACTTATGCAATGAATAATACCTCCATGGAATTTCATTAAATAGTTCGTTTAAAAAAGTATTTGAACACAACATCCAATTAAGTAATCGAATATTTTTAGGTGATTAGTACGAAGATCGCGCGTGGCGTTGAATAAAAATCTCATATAGAGAAATCCAAAATCTATCGAACTCAATGAGATTGAGAATTTTGAGAAGAAACTATTGAAACCCTAATTATTATTTTTTATATATTTACTTTCTAACTTTGTTTTTCTGGAATACATGAAAAAGAGAAGATAGAAAAAGTGGATTGATCAGAGATTATAGGGAGGGATATAATCCAATTAGAGAAAGTGAAGAAAGAGAAAGGGAGAAGAAAAATATAGAGAAAAAGTACAAGGAAACTTTAAACTGCATAGTTGCAGTAGAAGAATAAATAAGAAAAATGGGTACACGGGTAAATAGTTTTGGTCGGTTAGGTGTATAGTGTAACTATTTTAAGAGTAGGTAAAAGTGAGTAATTAATTTGTCTTTAGTAGGTATATAGCATAAATTGCTCTAATAAAATTAGGTCTTGTAATTTTTTTATGTAGTTTTATCGTAAGATATAATTTTTCTTTTGTCTAAACAATGGCAATATATTATCTGCAATTGTATGTTCATTGTGAAAATGGACTCTTATTAGCTTTATTATTATTGTATGCTTATGATACATTAATATGTTATACAATCTTTCTTTTGTCTAAACAATTGTAATAGGTTGTCAGTAATTGTGTTCATTGTGAAAATAGACTCTTATTAGCCTTATTATTCTTGTGCCTATGATACACTAATATGTTATGTGAGAGAATACAGTATCATTTTAACTTCACTAGAAAATTATAAATATGTTATGTGAGTTGGATACAGTAGTATTTTTACTTCAGTAGAGTTATAAAACAACTCAAATAGCGCATACAAACCAGATAGTTTTTTTAGTATTGAATAATTATAAATGGGGCATTATGTAAAGAAAATGCAAGAATTTTGTAGTATAGGATAATCATTTTAAATTAATGTGATATTTAATATCTTTTTTTATCGAAACCATTTGAGTTATGGGTCAAATTACATTAAGAGAGAAATGGATCTAAAGTGTGTATGATCCATTTAAGCTTATGTGGTATTTATTTTTAATTTTTTTTAATTAAATTTTATGCCATATCATATTTATGGTAAGACTTTGAGCCAAAATGACTTTTAAGTGACAAAAGTAAAAGTTTAGTTACTTTTAGGTGATAAAAAATAATTTAGTAACTTTAGTGAAATTGAAAGATAGTTAAATGACCATCAGTAAAATTAACTCATGTCAGTATATATAAGTTAATAGAATCTATTTAGAAATTAAAAGAATGAATTCTTGAAGAAATATGTACCTCAAGATAAGATCAGACCATCCGTGGTAACCAACCTTCGAATAGGTTTTCAACAGTGGCATCCCTTAGGCATTCTCTTCTGCTAGAGATCAAGAAAGTTTTATAGACCTTACCTTTGATCTCATCATAGAGTTTAAGACTATGCTCTAGTGCTGGTGCATTTGTCTCTTTCATCCATCCTTAGAAACTAGATAGGTTCAGCTACTCTCCCCTAGTTTTCATCCCAGGACAAATTAAAATTAAAATTAACAAGAATCATTTCTCTTAGTAAGTTAAAGAAAAACAAACAGATAGTCAGATACTATCGACGGTCTATAGTATCTGTCAAATATACTCATGTACTATCAGAAAAGGTTTAAATATATGTTTCATTATACTTTGGGTCCAAATTTATTATTGGCGTAATTCTATTGGTTCAAATATACTCCTCTTCCGTTAAGTTTGTCCAATGTGGACATCTAGTCCTATGTA
Organism: Nicotiana glauca; assembly: GCA_026770625.1. Lineage (NCBI taxonomy): Eukaryota > Viridiplantae > Streptophyta > Magnoliopsida > Solanales > Solanaceae > Nicotiana > Nicotiana glauca. Next base: position 6,466 of record MU774733.1, read on the forward strand.
GCACTAACATTTGATGAGGTGGGTGCCACACGGATTGTCACCTCAGCGCCCCTAACCCATTTTACCCCTTCCTTTTATTTTTTTTCCACTACTAAAATTTTATTCTCCTCCACAACTATTGCCATCATTACCGCTACCATGATAAATGTATTCTAAATTTTAGTCTTTTATATATGGATTTAGGGCACTGAGGTGGCATGCCATGTGGCATCCACTTCATCAAATGTCAGTACCACGTAGGATTGAATGTCCGCCTTGAACAAATTTACCATAAGAGGGGCGCAGGGATATATTTGAATCCAAAATATAATAAAAGTAATATTTAAACCTTTTCTCATAGTACATGAATATATTTGGCCCTTTGTCGTTTAAAGATTTTGCATTTCTCTTAAGAATTAAAGACATCTAATAGTCTTAGTTGTAAGTTGTACTATGTTACATCTCGCTTAGAGTAGATTTGGGGTAAACAGTTATTGAGACTTACATTTTGTATTTGTATTTAAATTTGTAGTCAATGTTAGTTAGGTTAGTTAGGGGCAGTTTTGTACTTTCACCTACTAGTTAGATATGTTGTATACACTCTGTACATTGATACATTTGAGACATATAGAAATCATTTCTCTCTTCTAGAATATTCCTCTTCTCTTCTCTATCTCAGATCATTCGTCAATGGCGAACATCTTCACTGTGAAAACACACGAGTTTAACACTGTATCAGAGCCAACGCTCTAGTTGTGAGATCGTCTATCTCGTCTTCCTCGTCACGTTGTTAATCGGATTTTCTCTTCCGTTCCCATTCCCAAATCGAGAATTTAGGGTTTTTCAAATTCAGAGGTTAATCGAGTATTTTTCGCTCATTCTCTTCACAATTGATCAGTATTACTCACTAATTTGAGCTGAATCATGGCCGGAGACAAGGATAATTCAGATACAACTAACCCTAGTTTGGACAGAATTATTCCACTCTACATGCACCCTTCTGAGAGTGCTGGAACATTGCTGGTGCCGGTAGCTTTCGGTGGAACGGGCTATAGATCCTGGAAGAGAGGTATTCTCAGAGCACTTTCTGTAAAGAATAAAGTCGGATTCATCACCGAATAATGTAAGAAGTCGGGCTTTGATGATGCTAACTTTGACCAGTGGGCTCGATGCGATGACATGGTGACGTCATGGATTCTTAACTCACTCTCAAAGGACTTGGAAGACAGTCTGCAATACGTAAATGATGCCAAAAAGTTATGGCAGGAATTGGAGGATCGATACGATCAAACCAACAGGGCAAAACTCTATCAGCTTCAATAGGAGATAAATGACCTTAGTAAAGGTGCTTTGGACATCACAGGGTACTATAAAAAAACGAAGAGACTTTGGGAGGAACTGAACACTTTAAATGCACACGCACAATGTAGTTGTCAATGCACTTATGGAGCCAAGGTAAACATGCACAAAGCTGAACAGGATCGTAGACTCATTCCGTTCCTAATGGGATTTGATAAAGTTTATACAATTGTGAGGGGTATCATCTTAATGATGAATCCATTACCTAGCATTGCACAAGCCTTCTCCATTCTAATTCGAGAGGAGAAGCAAAGAGAAGCCAGGCCGAGTAACCAATTGTCCATGGAATCTACATCACTCAATGTCAATGGACCTGGTCAAAACATATTCAGAACCAACTATGCTCCACATAGACGTGGTACAAGGAACATTTCATTCAGAGGAAATGGAAATCACTCACACAATAAGTAAAGACCTTTATGTGATTATTGCAAGAAGCCAGGATACACAAGAGAAACTTGTTAAAGGATACATGGATTTCCACAAGACTTTAAGTTCACTAAAGGCAAAAATGCAGGGTCTGCTGCAAATGTTCATAGAGGTAGTTAAGAGTCATTTGGTGGAAGTATTGAAGGACCAGAGAACAAGAATCCAAACCAATGTGTGTCGGGTATGACAAAGGAACAATATGGATAGTTGCTGAACATGCTGGAGACCTTCCAAGATGGAAATACAGGGGAGAATCAAACAACATTGCTTGTGGAGTTGCCAACTTTGCAGGTATTCTAGCTTGCTCTACTTATAAAGAGATAGCAAAAATAACTATGTGTAAATGTTCTAAATCTATTGCTGACTTATGGATCCTAGATAGTGGAGCCTCAAACCACATGACTTATAGAAAATCCTTTCTAACCAACATCAAAACACTACCCTATCCATTTTTAGTTACCCTACCTAATGATACAGAGTCAAGGTGACAGAAATAGAAGATGCATTCTTTGGTCCTAGCCTCACTTTATTTAGAGTATTATATGTACCCAGTTTCAAGTTTAATCTCATCTCAATTCATTCATTAATTGTGCATCTAAATTGTATGGTTACCTTCAATAAATATCTCTGTCTAATGCAGGCTCCTTCAATGAAAAGGCCTCTGGAAATTGGTAAGGCAAGAAGTGGCCAATACTTCCTCTGTTCAATGTGCCTCAGTCATGAATCTAAGTCACATTTCATTTCTGCTTTCAACTTTGAACTTTTCAAGCACTTTAGTTCATATATTCCTACATCTGTAAATACTGCAAGTAGAGTTGAGAGTCATCATCTTCATTCATCTTCATTTGTAGACAAATCATCATGTTCACCTAATGCTATAAATATGCCAGATTCAATCAATAAGACAGACTCTTCAACTGTTGATTCTATTTCAATGTCTTCTATTATATCTCATGGAATTACTGTTGATCATTTGTGGCACAATAGGCTAGGACTTGTACCTTTTGTAAAAATGAGAGGAATTTTTACAATACCTATCAATTTTGCTCCTAGGCAGCCTTTCTTTTGCCTAATGGCTAGAAAAACCAGACTTCCATTTGCCCATAGTACTACCACTTCCACTAAGATATTTGAACTAATACACTTGGATCTACGAGGTCCATATCATATAAACACACATGATAATCATAAATGCTTCCTAACCTTGATGATTTTAGTAGATCAACCTGGACTCACTTGTTAAGCTGTAAAAGTAATGTTCTCCAGATCCTCAAAGCCTTCATCTTTATGATAGAAAATCAGTTTAAAACCACAGTCAAAATCATTAGGTCTGACAATAGCCTAGAATTTATCAATAATGAATCAATGTCATACTTCCCAACCAAGGGAATTTTTCACCAGAAAACATGTCCATATACACCACAGTAAAATGGTGTGGTGGAGAGAAAACATAAATACCTTCTTGAGACAGCTAGGGCATTACTATACCAGTCCAAATTACCAATGAATTATTGGGGGGAGTGCATTCTCACTGCCACATATCTGATAAACAGATTGCCTTCCACAACTCTTAAAAACAAATGCCCTTTTGAGATTCTATATGATAGCAACCCAAATTATTCACATCTTAGGAGCTTTGGTTGCCAGTGTTATCCCACTACCTTGAAAAGTCATAAGGATAAGTTTGAACCAAGATCCACACCTCTTGTGTTCATAATCCCTTTGGGACAAAGGGGTACAAGGTCCTAAACTTAGCCAGTAAGAGGATACATGTTTCCAGGGATGTCCAGTTTCATGAAAATATATTTCCTTTTTGCCACTAAATCTGAGTCAAGTCCTTCTAGCTTCCCTAGGTCATTTCCATATTCCACTCCTACATATATTGATCATGATCCTTGTAGTTTGAGAAATAGTCACATATCTGATAGGAATGCACACACTTTTGATTCTGTCACCACTGACTCACCTAGCAGTTCACCTACACTTACTACTTCACCTCTTGAAAACCCAACCACTACAAGTCAGGTTATTATTTCACGTGAAAGGCATACACAACAACATAATGATGATTCCACCCTCACTAACCAATCAGATCTTCCACATTTGAGAAGATCCTCCAGAACTCATACAACTCCTTCACATCTTAAAGAATATATTTACTCCATACCAAATTTGCAATCTAGATCTTCCCAAATCAACCAATCTTCACTCACCAAATCATTTTCTAATCAACCAAATTTATAACCTAGCACTTTTCAAACCAACCAAACTTCACTCACCACATTATTTGCTAATAAGCACCATGTTGCATTCAATACTTTCAACCATGAAAGTCAGCAGCTCTTGAGGAACATTTCACATGACTGTGAGCCAAACTCTTATGAGGAGGCAGTTGTGAATCCTGTATGGCATGCAGCTATGACACAGGAATTTTAGGCCTTACACACTAACTATACTTGGATTTAGTGCATTTACCTATAGGGAAAAAGGCTATAGGTTGCAAGTGGGTGTATAAAATTAAGCACAAAGCTGATGGGAGCATAGAGAGATTCAAAGCCAGACTTCTGGTGAAAGGTTATACCCAGGAAACAGGGATTGACTATACTAAGACATTCTCCCCAGTGGTGAATATGACTACAGTTAGGACATTGGTCACCATTGTAGTAAAAAGAGGGTGGGGCCTTTACCAACTGGATGTAAATAATGTTTTCTTCCATGCAGACCTGCATGAAGAAGTATACATGGAGATTCCATAGGGTTTGATGGTATATAAGCTAGTATGCAGGCTCAGAAAATCTTTATATGGGCTCAAACAGGCTAGCAGACAATGGTATGACAAACTGACAGAATCCTTATGTCAAAAGTTTTTCAACACTCAGCTAGTGACTATTCACTCTTCTATAAGAAGGAGGGATCTTCAGTGGTATTTGTAGCAGTCTATGTAGATGATGTGATCCTAACTGGCAATGACTTAGAAGAAATAGAAAGACTGAAGATATCCCTGCACAATCAATTCAGGATCAAAGACTTAGGGACATTACATTACTTTTTGGGTCTAGAAATATTGTATCAAGCTAATGGAGTCCTGATGACTCAAAGAAAGTTCACCAATGATTTGCTATAGGAGTATGATTTCTTAGGTTACACTATTGTGTCATATCCTCTTGATTCCACAATCAAGTTGAAGGCTGGAGAAGGAGCCTTGCTCTCATATCCAATGTACTACAGAAAGTTGGTTGGAAAGCTCAATTTCCTCACCAACACAATATTAGATATAGCATATAGTGTCCAACACCTGAGCCAGTTTATGCAAGCCCCAAGGGAACCACATCTGAAGGCTGCTTTGCATGTCCTAAGGTACCTGAAACAAGACCCTACATTGGGAATTTTATGTCCAAGGATCCCAATTATGGGCTAAGGGCTTATTGTCACTCAAACTAGGCATCTTGCCCTGATTCAAGAAAGTCGATTAGTGGCTATATTGTCTTACTTGATGATAGCCCCATTAGCTGGAAGTCCAAAAGGCATAGTACAATATCATTATCCTCTGGTGAAGCAGAGTACAGGTCAATAAGGAAAGTGGTAAGAGAATTAGTGTGGGTAAAAAGGTTGGTGGAGGAACTGGCAGTGATTTGCCATGATCCTATCCTTGTGTTTTGTGATAGTATGGAAGTTGTTCGCATTGCAAGAAATCCATTTTTTTATGAGAGGAATAAACACATATAGGTAGACTATCACTTTGTGAGGGACAAGATTCAAGATGGTATTATTATGTTGATCACGCCCAACTATGCCTTATAAAAAGGACTAAGCAGTCGCTGCAAATATAATCCGGTTTACAAGTCCGGAGTTGAATCCCACAGAGAAATAAGGCTTAGCTACAACTGTTCAATATTGCTAAGAAGACAATTTCGACAATTCCTAAGTTATAAATATTAAGATTCTTATATCTAATTAACTAAATAATTAAATTAGTAAATTAACAACTAAAGATACTACGGGTTTGAGAAAATATTAAGGAGGTCTAGAGTTATGATTTTCTCAATTGTCGGTATCCTTCCCACTATATCTTCTATAATTTTGCCTAAGTATTTTCTACCGATCATGAGCGCTTTGTGTGTTGTAATTCTCTCCCGAGTAATTACAATAATTTACTAGACGTACTCTCCCGAGCTACGCTAGCTGGCTTTTAATACAGCTCACTTCAAATCGCACCCAAGGCTTCGTTATCCCGCCTTTAAACCCTCGGTTATTGATACCTCATATACTCTGGGAGTGGTGTTGTTCAACAATTACCTAAATATGCACTCTCTTCCGAGTTATGCATACTAAATAGGCACAGCTATTGAGGATCCTATCAACTAACTACAACAAGAACGTAGTTGACAAATAGAGATTATACAACGGCTCAATTATATAAAAACATAACAAGAATTTATCCTACAAAAAGTTCCATCAAAACCATAGATAACAAATTAGCTATTCATAATAGTATGTAAAACTATAATACTAAAAGTCATAACCAACAATGAAAAATAGAAAGAGAAAGGAAAAACTCGTAGAAGAATTTCCCGCCTTGCTCCTGTTGTGTCTCTGCCTCCTTAGGTCGAATCTGTGTCAAAAGTATGTCCAACTCCTCAAAGTACCGTTTTCATGTATATATACCAAGTAGGGTTGGGCCCAAAAAATTATACCTTCTCCAATATGAAAAAGGACACTTTTCCCGGGTTTGACTAGCGCGGCCGCGCTCGTGACCGCGCTAGTGGCTCAGTATTCTGCCTGACGAGCGCGGTCTGAGTGCGACCGTGCTATTGACGCGCACTTGTCACCCTGTTCCACTTAGAATTTGGAAAAATATAAAACATGAAAGTTGTATCCCTTTGTGTTAGCTTTCTAACAATATATTGTGGAGCCCAAATGGAATTATGAGAAAAATGTTATATTCATTTTACTAGACAGTGCGTAATATTCCTACTCGAGTCTTCGTTTGTTCTTAACTATCAAAGTTGACTCCTGACACGATCCCGGCTTAATTCCTTGGAATTTTACTCAGAATTCAAAGCTCCAAATCATTTCAATTCATTCCATAACTTCTATATAGCTCGGAATCACTCCTACAAGGCATAAAACACACAGTTAGCGTAAGACACTAGTGATTAAAGCTCAAATTCAATTAAAGTGCAGTAAATTAGAGTGTAATAAGCAACTAAAATACGTAATTATAGTCGATCATCAACACACCACACTTAAATCATTGCTCGTCCTCGAGCAATCAAACTACACTTTATATAGACACGACCCTTTTAAGCAATTTTCCTAACTCATCACACTAAGAATATTTAAAATAGACTAAGCACAAAAGTGTAGCATCTTCACCTCAAAATTTGACTCACAAGTACCATGCATTATTCATAACTCACCCACTTACTCTAATATAGAGGTCACTGACATTGTCTTTCCTTCGTGAATTAAGTGCCCTCACACAACAAAAGAGAGTAGTTTCACACAATAAAATTTAAGAACACTTCGGAACTCAAGATAGAAAAATTTAGTCACTCTCAGAAATAACATTCATATGCCGCAAAATATGTACCATAGGCTTGCTCGTAGTGCACTACTATACTAATCGAGCTCATTCAATCTAAGATCAATTAGGACTTTATTTGGTTGTAATGTAGGCTGCGGGACGGGTAGGATACATTTAGATATAAGAGTGAATGCACCTCCCTAAGCACTTTAATACATATACTTTAACATTCAAACCACATACTTATGTCAAACCAAACTCTACCTTCACATCAATGTTATTACCCCATACTTCTTTAAGCACAATTACATCAAGAGTCGCCACTTATCAAGAAATACTTTTTTTTTTCACAGCAAAGCAACTATTTTTTTTTTTCAATTCAAGTGGCTCTTACTTTTTCAAAATAGTGCATCTTTCTCCTTATTTCATTAGTTCCACTCAAAAGTCAAATCAACCACCCCACACTTTAATTTTTACCTAAATTATCACAATTCAAGTGCTCGTGACAGGTTAGAATGTTCAAATAGATAGTTAATTCAAATAAATGGGTAAGGCTTGTAATGTGGTTGCCAAATAAATAGGATTACAGGCTCAAATGGGTTAACTACAATACATAACAATTAGGTGGGTAAAATATATATATCTGACTTAACAAAGAAACGCCTATATCACTTCTAAGACTGAATAAAACTACTATTTCACTTTGCAAACACACTGGGCAAGTTCTAGGCATCAAATGCAATGCACAGAATAACACCTAAACCTCACACACACATGGCACATAACTCACTCAGTATTGGATTCATCAAGACACTCTAGTCAAAGCAGTTAAGCAAAGTTAAAAACATACAATTTAATATACTTATACAAGAGTCAAAAATTGAGCCTAAGCGTCACAACCAAAGTACTCACTATTCTCAAGGTACAACAAAGTCAAGAGATATTGATTCATTTCAAAGCACAACACAATGGCTCCTATTCCTATAAAAAAAACTAACTACACCTGGTTCAACCCTTTGAAAAGAACCGTGGTTTAAAGAAAAACCAAGGGGTAATTGTTGCACTACCTAATAAAAGAAAATATTTTTGTTTTTTTTCTTTAGACTTAAATCCTTCTAGAAAATTGTCTAATAGATCCATCGTCGGGAAAAGTCCAATCCTTTTTTTTCGTTTTTCTAAAAAAATTACTCAATTAAACTACCACAACTAAAATAGCATAGAAAGTTACTCAAATAATCTCCTCATCCCATACTTAAAATTGTGCATTGTTCCCAATGCACACCATACTAATAAGAGGGTAAAAAAAACTCCCTGGTAGGCCAAAGGCCGAAGCACTAGTAGCCCATGGGGTACTTAGACTTCTCCCAAGCTTGGTCCTTCATGCGGGTACCTCATACTAAGTTCCAACCATTTGGTCTGTTGTTGCATCCTTCCAATACCTTTGCTTTCCACGATCCTAGAAAATAAAAAATTGACACTACAAAAATAATACAATAAAAAATAATAATAAATAAAAGAAAGTAATAAAGTTGGGTTGCCTCCTAAAAACGCTTGATTTAACGTCGCGGCATGACGTGAATCACTTTCTGCCTCCACTTTGAACTTATGAATCGAAAAACAAGTATTTATTCTGCTCTATGATCATGCTCCTGGGGAGTGAAACGAATCTGACTAGCCCAATAAAATAATCTAGTATTCTGCACTTCTTGGACTTTAGATGAGGTGTGTAATCCCGACTTTCTGGCAAGAAGAATTCTAGAATGTAAGAACTTTGTTCCTCATTCCTTGACTCCTCAAATGGCTCGGACGACTCTATTTCCATATCATCATCTAAACACAATGTGAAAAAATACTTGGAGTGAGGACCAATGCGCTCAACTACATAAATATTGGGATTGTCTACATTCTCAACACTAATGACAATAGAGTCAACTAAATATGTATCCTCAATATCCTTGGTTGACTCTAGTATCTCTTCTACAACATCGATATCCTCAAAATCTAGTGCGATTGATTGTTGGTGTTCTACTCTAGACTCCTCCTTTAGCTCATCTTCGTATTTTTTTAAATCCTCCATCATAATGGCAATTTCTACAGCCAATTCATGCTCATATTGGCTACTATCCACAATGTCAACTTGTTGCGCTTTATAAGGTTCAATTAATTTATTCGCTTGAGCCTCCAAGTTGTGAATGGTTTCCCCTTGCATTTGTACCCGCGGTTGTATCTCATTATATTATTCCGTAAGGCATTTTATCATATTCTCGATCTCTTTCACGTCCTCATACATGGGTTCTTTGTTCCTATTAACTTCACAAGAAAAAGAAGAACCATCAAAGTAAGGGGTTGGGGGAAGATAAGAAATATAAGCACAACTATGAAAGTGATCATCTTGACCACCATACATATCGCACACATTCCACACATAAGATTGAGTTGGTGCACATAACTCGCTCTCGAAAATATTTTGATAATTTTTGCCTAGGGTGGTTTCCTCCACTAAACGCATAAGAAGGATCAAAAGTAGAATTACCAACATCAAAACTCTCATAATTCCAAGATGTCATGTTTATCAAATTAATAAGTAAAACAAAAAAAAAGTCAAATACAAAAAAAAAAGTTCAAATTTGAAACCTAGCAATATGTACACCTACAACTACACCGTTAGTTCCCCGGTAACGGCGCCAAAATTTGATCACGCTCAACTATGCCTTATAAAAAGGACTAAACGGTTGCTGCAAATATAATCTGATTTACAAGTCCGGAGTCGAATCCCACAGAGAACTAAGGCTTAGCTAGAACTGTTCAATATTGCTAAGAAGACAAGTTCGACAATTCCTAAGTTAGAAATATTAAGATTCTTATATCTAATTAACTAAATAATTAAATTAGTAGATTAACAACTAAAGATATTATGGGTTGGAGAAAAGATTAAGGAGGTCTAGAGTTATGATTTCCCCAATTGTCGGTATCCTTCCCGCTATGTCTTCTATAATCCCGCCTAAGTATTCTCTACCGATCATGAGCGCTTTGCCTGTTGTAATTCTCTCCTGATTAATTACGATAATTTACTAGACGCACTCTCCCGAGCTACGCTAGTGGCTTTTCATACAGTTCATTTCAGATCGCACCCAGGGCTTTGTTATCCCTAATCCCGCCTTTAAACCCTCGGTTATTGATCCCTCAAATACTCTGGGAGTGATGTTGTTCAACAATTACCTAAATATGCACTCTCTACCAAGTTATGCATACTAAATAGGCACAACTAATTGAGCATCCTATCAATTAACTACAACAAGAACGTAGTTGAACATATAGAGATTATACTATGGCTCAATTATATAAAAACATAACAAGAATTTATCCTACAAAAGGTTACACCAAAACCCTAGATAACAAATTAGCTATTAATAATAGTATGTAAAACTATAATACTAAAAGTCATAACCAACAACGAAAAATAGAAAGAGAAAGGAAAAACTCGTAGAAAAATTCCCCGCCTTGCTCCTATTGTGTCTCTGCCTTCTTAGGTCGAATTTGTGTCAAAAGTATGTCCAACTCCTCAAAATATCGTTTTCCATATATATATACCAAGTACGGTTGGTCCCAAACAATTATACCTTCTCCAATGTGAAAAAGGACACTTTTCCCGGGTTTGACTAGCGCAGCCGCGCTCGTGACCGCTCTAGTGGCCCAGTATTCTGCCTGACGAGCGCGGCCTGAGCGCGACCGCGCTATTGACGCGCACCTTTCACCCTGTTCCGCTTTGAATTTAGAAAAACGTAAAACATGAAAGTTGTATCCCTTTGTGTTAGCTTTCCAACCATATATTGTGGAGTCCAAATGGAGTTCTGAGCAAAAAGTTATATCCATTTTACTAGACAATGCGCAATATACAGACTATCAAAGTTGACCCCTAACACGATCCCGGCTTAATTACTTGGACTTTTACTCAGACTTCAAAGCTCCAAATTACTTTAATTCATTTCATAACATCTATATAGCTCGGAATCACTCCTACAAGGCATAAAACACACAGTTAGCGCAAGACACTAGCAATTAAAGCTCAAACTCAATTAAAGTGCAGTAAATTAGAGTGTAATAAGCGACTAAAATACGTAATTATAGCATATCTACGCTACACCACATATCCACCAATACACAGTTAGCTGATATCTTAACCAAGGCTCTTACAGGGATTAAACATTCTGCTATTCTTGGCAAGTTGGTTGTGAGCTCCTCACCTCCAACTTGAGGGGGAGGGAGGGTATTGAGACTTACATTGTATTTGTATCTATATTTGTAGTCAATGTTAGTTAGGTTAGTTAGGGATTGTTTTGTTCTTTCACCTAGTAGTTAAATATGTTGTATATACTCTGTACATTGACACATTCGAGACATACATAAATCATTTCTCTCTTCTACAATATTCCTCTTCTCTTCTCTCTCTCTGCTCATCCGTCAATGGCGGACATCGTCAATGTGAGAACACACTAGTTTAACAACGGTATGACCCGTTTGGCCATAAATTTTGCAAAAATATATTTGGGGTTTTTTTGGCAAATACATGTTTGGCCATAAATTTTATTTACATTTTGGTAAATTCCCAAATCTCAAAACTCAAATCCCAAAACCATCTCAAGAGCTTGTTTTGGCCCAAAATATTATTATTATATTTTTTAAAAATTATCCCAAATTTTTGTATTTTATAAAAGAGCCCACCATTTATTATTTGTAATAATGTTGCTTCGTCTTCTCAGTCATATGATAGTGTAGTTCATTATAAAAATAATAATTTTATACCAAATTTATTTATGTTCAAGACTATGATTTGCTATAATAAAACAAGTTTTGTCTGCCTTCAAACTTGTTTTAACACCAACCACATTTATGGTCTTTTTTTATGGAATTCAAGAAGTTCCAATGATCTGCTTCTCCCAAGCCATAGGCTTGTGAGAATCAGAAAAACACTAGTTTTCTTCCCATTGTGGAGTGAAAAGTGTGTCTAAGAAAATGTTGTTACTATCGAAATATTGAGAGAAAAAATTCAGAAGAATATATGAGTGATTCACAAATAATTAAAATTTAATTTCTTAGGGATTAGCAAAAGTGTTAATGATGCATCACATGTGACATGGGTAGATGTTGCTCTACTTTTTGGAAAAGAACAACTTCCTGTTTGACGGATACAGCTCAACTTTTTTCACTTTAATCATTCAATATTTATTATAGTCATGAAAATTTGTAGGTGGGGCTAACATTTACCTGTCACTTTTGTCCCATGATTTATTGTTAATTCTACTTCATAGTATATTCTTTGCCCTTTTACCTTTATAAAATCAATCTTAATTAGTTACATCTATATCAATATGAACAGGATGTAATAGGGGTTTGTGAATTTAGGCTCCCTTATGAAAGAAAGGAGGTGTAAAAGGCACCCATTTGTTTATCCTTAGAAAAAGGCATCTATCTGTTTATATTTGGTGTTTATATCAAACAAAATTTGTAAGTGTATATGATAATACTAAAAATAACCAACAAGAAGATTTTTTTATTAGATTGTCTTAGGTATTAATGGTTGGTGGTAGGGAGTGACGAAATGAAAGGTGTAAAACGCACCCATAAACAATTGAATGTAAGACACTATTTCCTACATAAACTTTTTATCACTTCATCATGATTAAGGTGATATATATTTTTATTTTTATTTTGACTATTATGATTAAATTATTTAGTTTAATATAAATAAGAGTGCCTGAAAATAATTTCCTCATTATCCCATCGATAATCTTATCTGATGCAATTTAAAATCAAAAAGTAAATCAAAGGCTGAGTTATTTCTTATCCCAGCAGATGCGCTAGTGGTCAAAAAAACTATGACAAGTAAAGTGGAGGGCCACATTTGCTACTCAAGCACTTTCTTTTGATAAAGTTCATCGAAAAGTTTAATACTATGCTAAAAGGGAGAAATGGAGCTTAATTCGGGGAGAAATAGCCTAAAAATAGTCCAGGTTCAAAAGTAATCGAAATTTAATTACTTTATGTAAAAATAATCTGAGCGAAAACACTGTTCAAAACTCAAAAAATACGTCAGTATATTATGCTGGAGTTCCAGCATAAGTATACTTGAACTCCAGCATACTATACTAGAGTTCCAGGATAAGTATGCTAGAACTCCAGCATAATATGATGAAGTTCCAGAATAAGTACACTAGAACTCCAGCATAATATACTGGAGTTCCAGCAAAGTATAATGGTCCAGACTCCAGTATAATATGCTAGAAGGTGCTCGAATCTCCAGTACATTATGCTGGAACTTTCCATGTGTTGGAGTTCCAGCATAATATGCTGGAAGTTTATACACAGATGCACCGAACTCCAGTATATTTTGGTGGACCGGTCTATGTTGCAGCAAAATAATGATTATTTTCTATTGACTTGATAAACGCTGGCTATCTGGCTAGACGGTACTACTTCAGCCAGAAAATTTTCTAATGTCATAGTTCAACTAGCTCTGATTCAGTATTAAGCTGTGAATGGGAAAGTCCCCACTTCTAAACATTTACATATACTTTCAGATCTAACTACAGAATCAATATATAAGACCAAAGTACAGAGAAATCTATAGTACTCAAGTGGATAAATTGAGAAAATTATGCTGTATGTAAAACTTTATGTAATGGAAACATCACCAAATTTTTTACCCAACTTGCCAAACTGTTTTACCGGTGAAGTCCTGATATTAAGAGGAGGAGCAATCTGCCATTCTTCATGCTTCAACAGGGAACTGAAGCCGGAACCCTATCGTTACATTTTGATTATAATGCTCTAAGAAAAAAATGAAAATTACTGAGGAGCTAAAGGTGATCGGTGTTCCTTAGAGCAACCATCATCAAAATTCTGAGAGTAGCTGTAAGGATCATAGCTAAAGCGGACTGAGCTTCTCCGCCATGACAAAAGTTGCCTCCACTGTGACTTTAACCTCCAATATAACTGCCTAGCAATATAAACTCCTTGAAAAAAATTAATGGGTGCTCTTCTTTCAATACTAACCGGTGTAACAGCAGAGCTGCAGTGTGCGACTCTCCATCCCTGACACTTGAACATATGGAGCTTCTTCGAGCTTCCCATCATCAAGATTTTCAACCTTCACCTGCTTACCACACAAGAAAGTAGATCTCTATTGGTTTCAGGGTACTTCAAAACCACATTTTAATGGAAGGTGTAAAGAGGAATATAATATATGTGCTTTTCAAGTGTATATATTCCATTCGTAGGCACCAGCTTCGTTATATTGGATGTCCTTTTCACATAGGCAGTGAGTGGGAATGGCCCTCACTCATACCAAACGAGACAACTGTGTGTTGCTTCTTGTAGGTCCTGATGGTCCAACCTTCAAAACAGAACAAAAGGCTCTTCCTATTGATGTAACATCATTCGTTTGTACTGACGCACTAATTAAGGATTAGATAGAATCTTAACAACACAACACATTCATTGTCCGACATATTTTCTTTCCCAAAATCATTATGAAAGGAGGAGCTCGTTATGATGTGAAGGGAAGGCCTACCTCAGCACTTGTGCGGAAAGAGTCTCCCCATCCTTCCCACGGGACTGAAAGGACTAATCTCCAAACAAGCAAAAGAAGAACAGATTAAAAGGGTATACGTGTCACAGAATGCTTCGGCATCTTTCCACAGGGTCTCTCTTTGTTTTCCACTTTTTTCTATTGCTTTAAGGAGTTCCGTTTTGGTTATGCTTTCTTCTTGTCTTTTAATTGGAATAAGAAAAATATAAAAGAAAAGGCGAGGCTTATGAAGGAAGAAGATATCCAAAATTAACCTTTTACCTTCTAATATAATAAGTCATGATCCTAATTCAAGGAGTCAACATGAAGCGAAAGTTGAACTCATATTGGACAACGAAGCCGAGGACAGTTTAGGGAATCAAATTAGAGATACCAAATGAAAGAGCAGTAAATAGCTTGACAAGGAAAGGTTTTATCTTGATACTTTGTGCATTCCATCTAAAGCAAACACAGCAAGAAGTAACGGAAATACATTTCTGGTAAGGTTTTTATCATGACTAAGGGTCTATATGCCACCATCTTTCACAGCTTATAAAACCCAGGCTCTTCCATCAGTATGATCGCCTTACCAATAGTTGAAACTAAATGGTGAGATGTTCAGTATATATAACAAATAAGACACAAAAAGAAAGAGGCAAAAGTAACACATATAAGAAGCAAGGCTTACCAATTACTCCTACAAGAGAAATATTGTCAAGTGCTAAATGAAGCAGATTCTATATCAGAACCACCAACATGACAAACATGAAGGCACCAAATTCTCTCAGCCACATCACCTGGAAGTGTTGAACATAAATTAATACTTAAAAGTAGCATCCCCTAAATAGAAAGAGATTAACGTCTAACATGAAATAAACTATGAGAAGCCAAATAGCAGAAACAAGAAATTATTATATAGTCTCTGAAAACCCACTATCCATAGAGAAACTATTTAATGCCTGATAAGGTATCAACAATCAGTTGTTGTTCACTAGCAACATTCTTTTACACTTGGTCCCTCAGTGATCTCATCTTAAATGATGTCACGGACAAATCAGCCTCAAAAGAAAGCTGCTGACAGGTCCAGCTTCTAAACCAGTATTAGAAGGTTATTAATATTATCGTAATGGCAGGAAACAACTGAGAAACCCCACCAAGAAGGTACGTAATATTACCTACAGCTAGGTGTAACTGAAACAAGAAAGGTTGCTTATGCCTGAAGACTTTTATCTACTTAAATATAGCTAGAATGAATATTTGATTTCCAATCTACCCACCCGTATTCCAGCGTTCCTTCCACAATCTGGTAACTATAAATTTAAAAGAGAAAATTGTTCCCCAAGGCCTAATAATAAAACCTGAACTTCTGGTTACGTGAAAGATATTAACTCAATATTTCACAGAAAGCCCTTCAAGAAGTAGATAAAATAGTCTCTGAAACATTCCAATGCGTAGTTTTGCAAGATACCGCCATAGTCCATCAATTTATATAACATTAGTACAGAATTACAGAAAGGAAGATAGAAAGAAATCATAGCAAACCCACATTCTTTATTCTCCTTCCTTTCCTTAGTACTATTATAGGATCTGCATAAAAGAAAAGCAAGGAAGAATAATCAGCAGAACAAAGCTCTTAACCAAGATAAGAAGTTGAGGTATAGGATATTCAATATTTAAAAACTGAAAAATCAGTATAACCAAATGAGGCATGCCACATGAAAGAAATTACGTACCTAGTCAATGAAAAATCTCCTATAACTTGAGCATCAAGTTCCGTCAGATATTTTCTGAACAAATTTGACCTGCATTAATTGAACCAGCTATTTTTGATGAACTCCGAAAAAATATGAAGTCTGTAAGCTCAGCGGTGTACAAGAATTGATCACATGAGAACCCAACAGGTAACAGCATATAATTTGGCAGGTATACCAGGACGGAATTGCAAATGCTGCTAAGACTGGAGATAGTTCCCACAAGAGATATAGCTGATTGTGTAAGAAAACTTCAAGGTACTCTATAATTCCTTTTACCTGTTATAACAAATATAGAAAAGAAAGAAAGGGACTATAAAACCATCCACAGGGAGAATAATAGCCGCAAGAATGCTAATGTGCAAACTTGACAATAAAGGCATGCCAAAGATAAATGCACACTTTACATATAGTTTAAATAAAAGACAAAGATTCTAAGATCTAGAGAAAAATTTAGATACACCACATGTTAGAGCAGTAAAAGTTGAATATCTCAAGGTGAACATTCATGTTCTCGCGTGTTTGCAATTTTGCAGATGCTACTGGAACAGGGTATAGTTTCCAGAGAAAATATAAGTGATAAACTTAAAAAGAAAAATCAAAAAAAAGAATGAATAAAATCAAGACAATGGAATGTAAGACAATGAGTTTTTGAGTACAGATAAATAGTTGATACAGCATAGCTTTGTTGTGTTGGTTCTTGATAAAAGAAATTAAGGGAAATAACCGGGGAAGATTACAGGAAAATAAAAAGAGTATACTGAAATAGATGTAAAAGGAACTGAAGCTGAAATTTCTATATAATTTTACTGCATTTGGACTACAATTTATAAGAGAAATACTAACTTAAAAGACCTAAAAATCAGCATAAAATCTGCTGAAAATAACAAACTCCTAGAGACTAGTTCACTCCTAAAGACTAATTCAAAATTATTTCAAACTCAAACTAAATTACTGCAGTAAATAACTCTTAAGCTGAAACAGTAAAATAATTTTACTATTTTCAGCTTCTAAAGCATATTTCTAACATGGTGTTTAACACAGTATAAATCAGACCTTTCAGTTTCATTGTGCTCAAATGAATTTTATATCTTGACAATTATATTTAAAATATAGATACATAGTTGGATAAAGTACAGGTTTGTTGTTTAACACAGTATAAACTATACCTTTCAATTTCAGAGCTCTCAAATGATTTTATATCTTCTAACTAAATACAACCATGGCCCATGCTGTTAGTAATTTAGTTTCCTCCCAAAAAGAATATGTATATTAGGAAGTAAGGAAGCAAGGAAGTAAGAAAGTAAATTCATGTAATGGACAGAATATATCATTAACAAAAAAACAAGATGATCTAACCTATATCTAGATCTATACAGCCGTGTAATACACAGAGGATGAACAAATAATACTATCAATTTCAGTTAACCATTGCGAGATGCATATTCATTGGCATGCATGTGCAGCTCTTGCTAATAGACAATTAAGGGATTTGATTACAAGAAAAAATTACCTTTGAGTTCATGATTTCCTCTCTACAGCAAAAGTTTCTACAACCACTCAGTACCAAGCTATGCACCTCATTGTATAGCCTCGAATTGGTGACGAACTCACAAGAGCTCAACATCAAACGGTCAATTAGAGAACTCCATCTGTCTGCTACACATCCTAGTAACAAGAGCTCCTGCAGAAGTTGGGTTTCAACAAATAAAACTAGTCATACATCAGTATAAAATACATGCATTCCCCTCAAAGAAGATCTAGCTACATATCAGGAAATCCCATACTCTGAGTAGCCCAAACAATCAACTTCGTTACCGTCCAAAAGAATTTGCAGCAGCAATCAGTGTAACTATTCAAATTGAACTGATAATTTTAAGATATCAAAGAGAACGATCCCATATACCACAAAAGATTATTCCAGTGTAGTACTTGAAAAACATATGTTGGCTAAAAGGGCACATGCTTCAAAACAACAAAATCAAATGATGCAACTTCAGCAGTTTGCTGTGTCAAGGTAAAAATGGTCTAGTTGCACAGTTTAAATAGCCTATATCATTCAATCCATCAATTCCACCTCAATCCAATACTACTTTAGGTTGGCTATATAAATCATCTATATACTTTCCACTCTATTTGAGAAAAATTCATTCCACTAGGAGTAACTAATTTGTCATTGTCTTTCAGGGCAAATTACTTTTCTAAAATCTCGCCATTATCCCTTACCGGCATACGCTCCTAACAAACAACTAAGTCTTAATACCAACTAGTTGGTATCGTTTACATTGATCCTTTCCTTCTACTGTATAAGAGATTGTAATCTTTTGAAACAATTTCCTTCCCTGTGATTTTTGCTTTGGAATAGCTTATGTACCAGTAAAAAAAATAAGAAAAATCTAGAATAACTACCCCTCAGTACTCCCTCCCTTTCAATTTATATAACACTATTTCCGTTTTGGGATGTTCTAAAACGTTTCTTACCATTTCGTGAATAATATTATGGTATACAACTTTCGGGACTTTCAAGAATTCAACTATTAAGATTTTAAATTTTGATGTGATATTTCCTTTATTAAACTAACTTTTCAATCGTTATTGTACAATAAAAGGGCAGCTCGGTGTACTAAGCTCTCGCTATGCACGGGGTTCGGGAAAAGGCTGGACCTGGACCACAAGGGTCTATTGTACGCGGTCTTACCCTACATTTCTGCAAGAAGCTATTTCCACGGCTCCAACATGTGACCTCCTGGTCACATGGCAGCAACTTTACCAGTTACGCCAAAGTTCTCCTTCCACGGGTACAATACACATGTCAAATTAATATCTCAAATTTTGTGCCCAATCAAACATCACCATACAAATTGAAACAAAGTAGTAAAATACTCAAAAACTTTCATGTATTGTATAAATGTAGAAAGAAGCCTCAGCCAAATTGATTATGTCAATTAGAACTAACCAAACTGCTAATCCACTACAGAAAAAATTTACTTTCCATTTTTTAATCTTGTCTATAGCTGAAATGATTAAACGGGTTATTAGTATCTAACTAAATTCCCCTCCCCAACATTCAAGAGAGAAAATCCCAAAAAAAACCCTTCGGAAGGTGTTCCACTACCAAAAAACCATGATTTGACTGCACTTCCACTATATCAAGTGCACTTGAACTGTTAGATAATCATAGCAATTACATCACCATGTCCATAACTATTACAGACATTTTCACCTCATACAACTCCTTAGATGTCAGAAATCAATCTATGACTTTTCTTATTCTTTATCTTGATATGTTTGTCAAATAGACAGATCTATCCTAAACCTATCGGATCTCACTTTTTCACTTGAATTTACAAAAAAAAACAATTATGTATGCATTACTTGCAACTGAATATCAGAATCTTTATTTACATTATGTAACTTCAAAAGAGGCCATAGACATATTAATCATCATCAAGAAAGATCACCCGTTGGAATTTCATGATTATAAGGATGATACATACATCATCTAAAATTGTCAAGGTTCAAGTGAATTTGTATATTTCCAACCAAATAACTTGCTTACGCCTTTTCATTCATTGGCTAATTTGCAAGATTCATATGATTGGCTGGTTATATTTGTAAGATATTGGCAAAGTCCAATTTGTGATTAATTGAGATCCAAGAATGAGGCAGTATAATTGTAAACCTTAAAGAAAAGAAACAGTAATCCAAAAGAAATTGAACCACAGTAATCCTTTGAAAAAGATAGCTAAATTGACTTACAACTATTTCGCACAAACTATCCTCAGTTTGAGATGATAGATTTATCCGCTGAAACACTTGAATCCATTGGCTCTTTGGGGCAGAAAACAGCAGGCTGGCACCTGAGACCAGTCTAATAGTTCTCTTGTCAAGCAAATATGTGAGGTTCCTCGATTTCCATGAATTCCAGGCCACAGAACCAATTGGTCTTTCTTCAGTCCTTGGGGCATTAACAAGAAAAGACTTTATTTTCTGCGGCACTACAATGACGTTTCATATTTTTGATAAGGTAAGTAATTTTATTAATAATGGAACTACATCAAAACAGGATTCTCTACAAAAGACGCCCAGTCATCTATACATGATCAAGAGAACAAATCAGATTTTGTGACAATGGCAGTAATCAAGCTTCTTACATACTACTGCCACTCCACTGTATTCTTTAGTATTAAAGCTCATATTTACAGTTTAAGAGGTTAAATCTTTAGCCTCTCCGACCAACTATAGAGAAGTAGCATTAAAATGAGATCATGTTAGACATCATCAAATAAAAAGCATGATTAATGTGCGGTTAAATTGATAGATGGTTTACTGAATTTGAACTATCATGTATGATTTGCTATTCCAAAAGGGTACTGCAAATAGTTGTGAGTGCAAATGCTACTGGACTAAGAAATTCCACAAGGTATCCACTACCTTCCACTCCACAGCAGGTACCGGGTAACTCTGTCCACCAAAGCTTAGACATATGGAAAGAAATCACCTAGTATTTTTTGCCTTTGCTGGGATTTGAACATGAGACCTCGTGGTTCTCAACCCACTTCATTGACCACAAGGCCACACCTTTGGGTGCAAGAAATAAGGATTTTATATTATAGCCAAGAAGTTGGAGCTGTTATAATGATTTTTCGTCATACAGAATCCAGATTGTTTATAAAAATGTGAGCAACATGCTCCTTTTCAGTAAGGTGCGTAGAATGGTGTTTTATTTAACTTCAAAGGTTTTGGGGTTTGAAAATTGTCCTATGTTACGAAAGAAAACCCCAAATAAGACAGAACAACAAGATAAGAAACTACTCCAGCTTTGCCATGATTTAGAAGAAGCTCAGACGTTCTATTTTAATTTCTTTGAAAAAGACACATATGCTTATAGAATTCATGAGGCTCACACACAAAATGCCGACCTGAAAAATGGCCTTCAAGACTCAAGTTAGTTAAAAAGACAGAGAGTCTACATAACTTACATGAAATTTGTTGTATGCTTCACTTTTACAGTCAAGGCATTGTTGTCCTCCCTCTCATATAGATCTCTTAAGCCACTAGACAAAACATCCAAGCCTGTCTCTGCTGAAGATATCAATGAAACTGTTAGTTGTCTCCTTTCAAGCGCTTGTGCAGTGAAGAGAGAAAACCCACAGCTGATTGAATCATCAGCTTGTCCACTTGGAGAAGAATTTGGCGACGAGTTTATGGATTCCTCCATTAGAAAATTTCTCTCGTTAATAAAATGATTCCTAGATGTATTACACATCAAGGTTTCAAAATATCCATTGAGGGATCTACCATCTGTCTTCTGGTGCATGTGATAATCCATCTCAACATTTGCAGTCAGTATAGCTTTGAGGTGTTCAACCCTCAGTGGGAAGGCACTGATGAGATGTTCTAACATGAAATCCCTCGCTTTACTAAGGACCTTCGAGGAAACATGTGCTATACCCTGTTAAAAATATTAAGCTATGAAAGCCTTTCCTCTTTCAGAATTATTAAGTCGCAAGAGAAAATAATGTAAATTGATGGAGCGAAGATAGGAGATGCAGAAAGCATAAAGAACAAACTAAAAGATAATTTATCAGGGACATGTACGAAATCCACTACCTGGGGGAAACTTGGATGAGATGTCATTTCACATAAAGCTGTATCAAGCTCCTCCAAAGAGTCTTTATAGTCATCTGAGCTACTCAGGTCCCTCATCACCTGTAGCAAAGGTAGAATGACGCGATTAGATTGAGGAAAGCTACCAAGTTCTATATTTAAACTGTC
Source organism: Nicotiana glauca (assembly GCA_026770625.1). Lineage (NCBI taxonomy): Eukaryota > Viridiplantae > Streptophyta > Magnoliopsida > Solanales > Solanaceae > Nicotiana > Nicotiana glauca. The sequence continues at coordinate 28,856 of MU774733.1, forward strand.
CTCCAAGAAGGTAGCATGGATGCGAGAAAACAAAAGTAGACATCTCAATGACCAATCCAACGCACTAATATTTTCCACCAAAAGAGCAAAAATAAGCATTTCGTAATCTATGATCAAACATTAGCACCAAAAAAACACATCTATATCATGGAAACAAACTGCAACTGAGGAACTGTCTCTTCATTTCTTTTCATAATTGAGACAGTTATCCTTGAAAACAAATTTTAAGAAAAAAATAAAAGGTAGAGCCAACAGCAATGTTCACTATTGATGACGACTGCATAATAGGAGAATATAAATCAACCAATCAATTACACTGCAATCCTGTAATCAGAGAGAATAACTTGTTGTATTTCTTTTCATGAATACCAGAGACTTATACACTTACACAAGACTCTATCGAAGGAAACTAACAGCTTGTTTGGATGGTTGTTAACTGTTGTATCGTATCATATTGTTACTTTAAATACAATGTTTGTTTTGATTGCTACTTAAACTTTATTGCATCATATCGTTAAATCCGTCGTTACGTAACGATGAAATGTGCCACTTTATGTAACGACCGATTTGGTGTGGTCGCGTCGTTTCCTTGTGTTTTTTTCTCAATACCATCCTTCATTATTATTAAATAATTTTATTTTATCTTTACCCTACCTTTTATATACCGTATCATAATTTTTCTTTATAATATTGCAAGTTTATTCATCATATTATTGGTTCATAATACCATGAAACGACAGCAAAACGACACAATCTATCCAAACATGTATTAATCAAACGATACAGTACATTACAATACAATACGATACGATACATTATGAAACGATATGTAACAACCATCCAAACAAACTGTAAATCAAACAAAATTAAGGAAAATATCCTAAGGATCAGCTCATAAGTAATCTATTTATATCTCACTATTCTGTAACACTCCCCCTCAAGCTGGAGCATAGATATTGATCATACCCAGCTTGTTACAAAGGTAATAGACTCGAGTTCCATGCAACATCTTTGTGAACAAATCAGCTAGTTGCTCTCTTGTCTTCACGTAGCCAATGGAAATCAAGTTTTCCTGAATCTTCTCACGAATAACATGACAGTCAACTGTCAACCTCAATATCTTTAGTTCCTTCATGATACACCGGATTTGAGGTAATATGAAGAGCGGCTTGATTATCACACCAGAGTTTTGCCGGTGTATGATGCTTCAACCCAATCTCAGTTAAAAGATGATGTATCCACATAATCTCACACGTAGATTGTGACATAGCTCTGTACTCAGATTCTGCACTAGATCGAGATACAACACTTTGTTTCTTACTCCTCCACAATATCAGTTTCCCTCCAACAAAGACACAATAGCTTGTTGTAGATCTTCTATCAATTTTGGATCCAACCCAATCAGCATCTGCAAAACACTCAACACGAGTATGGCCGTGATTGCTATACAATATGCCAAGTCCAGGAGCTCCTTTCAAGTAACATAGAATCTGTTCCAAAGCTGCCCAGTGTTTGACCGTAGGCGCGGACATGAACTGGCTAACAACACTTACCGCGAAAGCATTATCTGGACGAGTCACGGTGAGGTAGTTTAACTTTCCAACTAACCTTCTATATCTCTCTGGATCCTCAAAAGGATCGTCATCATCTTTCATAAGATGCACATTAGGAATCATTGGAGTACAACAGGGTTTGGCTGCCAACTTTCCAGTTTCTGCAAGTAGATCAAGAATATACTTTCTCTGAGACAGAAGAATTCCCTTCTTGCTTCTATTTACTACTACTCCCAAAAAGTATTTCAACTTGCCCAAATCCTTCATATGGAACCTAGTGTGCAAGAAAGACTTTAGGGAAGAGATCCCTACATAATCACTTCCTGTTATGACAATGTCATCAACATATACGACAAGGAGGATAATGCCAGCTACTGACTGCCGGTAGAAGACTGAGTGATCACATTTGCTCATTTTCAACCCAAATTCTGAACTACTTCATTGAACTTTCCAAACCAAGCCCGAGGACTCTGCTTTAAGCCATACAGTGACTTCTTTAAAAGACAGACTTTCCCATACTCCTCCTGAGCAATAAAACCAGGTGGTTGCTCTATATACACTTCCTCTTGAAGATTACCATGAAGGAACGCATTCTTGATATCCAATTGATGTAAAGGCCAATTTTCAGAAGCGGCTAGAGAGATGAGCAAGCGAACAGAAGTGAGCTTGGCAACCGGAGAGAACGTGTCTGAATAATCTACCCCATAAGTCTGAGCATACACTTTAGCCACAAGTCAGGCCTTAAGTCTCGCCACAGAACCATCTGGATTAACTTTAACTGTGAAGACCCAGTTACATCCCACTGGCTTCTTTCCCTTCGGTAAATCCACCAAATCCCACGTGTGGTTTTCCTCTAAGGCCAGTATTTCCTCAAGCATCGCATTAGACCATCCAAGATGATTCAAAGCCTCCTTCAATGTCTTGGGTACAGAGATGGAGTCTAGAGAGGCAATCAAAGATCTAGACGTAGAGGATAAGCGGTCGTAGGATACAAAGTTAGCAATGGAATATGTGGATTTGCAAGTACACGTACCTTTACAAAGAGCAATAGGGAGGTCAAGGTTTCAGAAAGATCAGATGGCGGAGAATCTGATGACGAAGAAGGTGGTGCATGACATGTGTCATCGGTCTCTTTTCTTCTCGAGTAAACTTGAACAATTGGCGGTCTTTCTAGCGTAGACGGGGCAGGTTCAGAGGGCAGAATAGTCAATAGGTTCTGAATAGAAAAACTGGGAGATAGAGGAACAACATTATTTGATTGTTCTGTCAAAGTATGGGTAACCTGATAGACTAACCACTCATCATCATCCCCCTGCCCCGTAGAAATAGGAGGTTCATAGAAGAATGGTGCCATCTCTGAAAATACCACATCAATTGACACCAGATATTTGCCAAGTTCAGTAGAATAACACCGATACCCCTTCTGAAGACGAGAATAGCCCAGAAAAACACACTTCAATGCCTTGGGACCCAACTTAGTAACAGATGGTCGAACATCGCAAACATAACATATGCTTCCAAATACCTTAGGCTCTACTGAAAATAGTGACTTGTTAGGAAAAAGAATACTATAAGGCGCAGCACCAACAAGCACAGTAGATGGCATCCGATTAATCAGAAAACAAGCCGTTGAGACTGCATCAGCCCAGAATTATTTAGGAACCTTCATTTGGAACAAAAGTCCCCGAGCTGTCTCAAGTAGATGCTTATTCTTCCTCTCAGCAACTCCATTTTGGGAAGGTGTATCAACACATGAAGATTGATGGAGAATATCGTGTTGTCTCGTATAAGACTGAAACAATTCTGACATGTATTCTTTAGCATTATCACTCCATAGAATACTTACTGAAGTATTGAATTGAATTTTGACTTCAACATAAAAGGCACAAAAGTGAGTAAACACTTCAGATCGACTCTTCATAAAATAAATCCAAGTCATTCGAGAAAAATCATCTACAAAAGTGACAAAATACTTATGTCCAGTTTTGGAAACGACAGGGCATGGTCCCCAAACATCAGAATGAACTAACTCAAAAGCTGACTCAACCCGCTTATTAACCCTTGGAGCTATTGAGCTGAGGTGGTGTTTTGCAAACCGACACGACTCACAATCCAATGAAGAAATATTCTGAAACTGAGGACAGAGCTTCTTCAATAAAGGTAGAGAGGGATGTCCCAATCGACAGTGTGCTTCAAAAGGAGACACGACACTAGAGCATGCAACAGACTATGGCTCCCATTCATCAAGGATGTAGAGATCACCAGAAAAATATCCTTTACCAATAACACGCTTCGTTGTCAGATCTAGAAATACACAATGATCGGGAAAGAATGCGACACAACAATTAAGGTCTCTAGTGCTTTTACTAACAGAAATCAAATTAAAGGCCAAATTTGGTAGACTTAAGATAGATGACAAGGTAATAGAGGAAGTTGGAACTGACCATATGAATCCTCTCTCTATCCGTTCCACCCTTACGTTACTCCAACCCTCCTCCTTTACCTAAGCTTAGAACCAACTATGGGCTTTTTCACATGCGAAGTTAACATAAAAACAGTTTCAATATTTAGATCCATAATACTATCATACTCCCTTTTTCGATTTTATATGGCATTAATTCCTTATTAGTTTGTTCGAAAAGGAATTGCATCTTTCTATATTTGGAAACAATATAACTTTAAACTTCTTTACATTAATGGCATGCTTTTACAACCATAGAAATCTCAACAAAAAAAGCCTCTGTTTCTTTCTTAAACTACATGCTCAGTCCATAAATTGGAATAGAGGGAGTAACAAATAAGTGCGGACATCAACTTCAAGAATTTAGCAGACATGTTAAAAGCAATTTTACCGCAGTTTTAACAACAATACTCTCCGCATATAAAAAACAGAGTAAAATGAATTAAAATTCTAGACTTTGTAACGTTTGATTAAAGAGGAACGAGGCACTGACATCCTGGAGAAAGAGAGCCAATTGAAGCGCTTTATTGATGTTAAGGGAATCCCAGTGAGCAATACGACCAGATGATTGATACCCAGAAGCAAGATTCACCATTTCTATGAACCCTTTCACCGCTTTCAGCAAATCTTCAGGGGACAAATCTGGGTATGACCAAACCGCCATTTTCCTAGCCGATACTTTTCCCGCCTTATTCAGTGAGGCGGATGTACTTTGAAATGGAAGTGGATGCAGTTTTCCCTCAATTTAACCGTGTAATTAAATGTTTGTAATCAGGGGCTGTGGCGGACCATCCTTACATTTATTGGAGCATAAATCTATATAAAAAAAAAGGCCAATGCATATACTGTCAATTAATATTTCATTTTGGCACTCTAACTAACTCTTGTTCCATTTTTGCCCTCCAACTCTATTTTTTTATTTTTCTGCCCACATCTCGGGGAAAAATATTCTTTTATATATATTTTCAGTAATAACTACGGGTTCAACTGAACTCATAACTTTCGACACAGAGTAAAAATTTGTATGTAAAAATTCATTAAAAATGTAAAAAAAATAGATATGAACCTATTAATATTTAAAAATATAATGGGTTCTTTTGTTTTACTTTGACACAAAAAATTTTATTCCGGGCAAAAATACAGCGCAAACAAATTCCAGCTACTACCCCCACCACCCGCTTTTTTTTTTGTAATTTTAAATTATTATTTTTTTTGTTTTTTCTACCCCCTCTACGGGTTCAACTGAACCGATAAATTTCGACGCGGAGTAAAAATTTGTATGTTAAAATTCATAACAATTATAAAAAAAAATAGATATAATCCCATAGCTTTAAAAATATAATGCGTTTACTATTAAAAATATTAAAATTGAATCCATATAATTTAAATTCTAGATCCGCCTCCACGTTGGGAGTATGAAAAATAGTGAGCTTTTGTGTCAAAGTGGAACAAAAGAAATGGGGTTGAAGGGCCAGAATGGAACATGGCTGAGTTAAAGTGCCAAAATGAAAATTTTGGCCAAATTTAATGGGTTGTGTATGTATTTGGCCATGGAAATTTAGCTGGAAAAATGGTCCCTCACGCGCCTAAAGGGGGAGGCAAATCACACACTAAATCTAGTGAGCTTTTATGTTAAAGTGGAACTAAAAAAAATGGAGTTGGAGGGTCAAAATGGAACAAGAGTTAGTTAGAGTGCCAAAATAAAATATTGGACCAAGTTTAATGGGTTGTGTATGTATTAGGCCTAAAAAAATTATTAAAACTATAACAAATAGTAATAAACATAATCTCATAACTAAAATTAATTCGAGATTTTTATATTCCTATGTCATATAGTAAACTATATTACCCTTCATGCTTAATTTTTAATATAATTACCTTTTATATACCTAATTACTATTTATGTACCATTTTAGGATTTTAATGGTATTAATTAATCTCCTAATTTTACTCAACCGTATATTCACACTCCCTCCAAGTTTCTCTCTCCAAATCCCACCACATCACTCACGTATCAAACCACACCCCACGATTTCCTCTTCTAAAACCAGTAAAAATCTAGAAGACCTCCATTAACGCCTATTCTCAAGCTCTTTCTTCTAAAATCAATCAAAATTTCAACTATTCTTCAAAGTTTATTCACCCATTAACGACCAACTTCAAAGATTTTCAATGAAGAAGAACAAAGCTTCCAAAAAAGCCCTTAAAAAGTTAAAGAAGCAGATGTTCCTTCTTTCGATTTGGGTGTTTTATCACCACATTCACCGAAAAAGCATGAAAAATTTGCTCATGCAAATGAACAGAAGAAGCATAGGTTTTCCCCTTGTCGAGCTAAGGCAGAAGCTAGAACTAAATAAAAACATGATTTTGATGCTGGTGAATCATCCAGGCAAATCAATTCCGCGAAAAGGAAAGACAAAAGGATAGTTTTCCGAATCTGTTTAAACTTGTAGATGTATTATAAAAAAATTATAGTTATTTTGTTTTTTTAACTGTATTATGTAGTTGTAGATATATTTTAGATATATTGTATGACAAATGTAGATATGTTGTTTTTTAGATTGGAACAGTGTATTAATAAGAGATTTGTGCAACATCGTAGAAGCTATGGAGCGCTACTATTGTCACGACCCAATTTTCAAACACGGTCGTGATGGTGCCTCTCGTGAAGACAAGGCCAGCCAACTAAATCGTCTCTTTAATAATTATTAAACATAAATAAATAGATAACTACATCTCAACGACAATAATAACCAGTATTTACAACCCAACACAATCCGACCGGGGTGTCACAAGTCACGAGTATCTAAAGAAACCTGAACACAACTACATGGCCAATAATATACAAAGATAAATTCTGGAAATTCTAAAGACAACATCCGGTGTCGCGAACGCTGGCGGTCACCTTGCTCAGCTACAATAACAAAATCCTCAACCAGCTCAAGCCCGCTACCGGGTAACAAATACCTGCAACTGCACGCGAGGTTCAGGGAGTAAAGTGAGTACTCCAACTCAGTGAGTAATAAAGGTAAATAATAACTGAGCAGCAAGAAACCACATAAAGCAAGTCATCATGCTATATAGTACAATGTAACCCTTTGAGAGAACAGTGAAACTGTGAAATCTTTAGAAATATCGTGGCTCAGTTTAAAACCTCTATCAAAAATATCCCTTTTCCAACAGTTAAGCAAATGAATGCATAATAAATAGTACAAGTCAGCACATAAATCAGCTCTTCGGGAACAGCACTCCATTAATAAATAATACCAGGGTATCAGGTAAGCAGTGCAAGAGGTAGCATGGAAGCCAATGAAATGCGAGTGCTGAAATGTCATGACAAATAATATAAAATAGGAACAAATGCATGAGTACAATGCAATGCATATGACGGTACATTCCAGTACCCACTGCGGCGTGCAACCCGAGCCATCCATATTTATTTATCGCCGGCGGTGCTCACTGGGGGTGTGTAAAGACTCCGGAGGCGCTCCTACAGCCCAAGCGCAATATCAAGCCATCTCGTAGCATCAATTAATTCCTGGTCAGTCATTGTTACCTGACCAATTTATATCATACAGTGTCATTGTTATCACTATTTCAAGTCACATCATACAGTGTCATTGTTACCACTGTTTCAAGTCACATCATACAGTGTCATTGTACCACTGTTTCAAGTCACATCATACAGTGTCATTGTTACCACTATTTCAAAATCACTGTTGCGGCTCACAGCCCGATCCATGCTCAGTCCAGAAATCAACATAAGCCCCTTGGGCATTTGTAAAACAGTAGTTCTCAGCCCGAAATATCATTTAAAATAGCATTTGAGTTTTCAAAACTTAGAAGTATGGCTGAGTTTTCAAAACAGTATTTAAAACCTTGGACTGAAACCAAATGATATGCAAGATATGCTAAAACAGTAATATCAATCCCCGAAGGATTCACATAGTTGGCACGAAGCCCAAACATGGCAGTCAGCCCATAGTATGATGATACAAGTAGTTTCAGTCAAATACACGGTAAAATCAACAACCGGGACGGACCAAGTCACAATCCCCAATGGTGCTCTACCCCACGCTCATATCTGGCGTGCAAGTCACCTCAATACAGCACTATGATGTGCAAATCCGGGGTTTCAAACCCTCAGGATATCATTTACAAGTATTACTCACCTCGAACCGGTGAAACCTCTAGCTCGTGACGCCTTTGCCCCTCAAATCGACCTCCACGCGCGTCGTATCTAACCAAAATCAAAGCGAATACATCACAATATGCTAAGGGAACAATACCCAATCAAAAACAATCGAGAAATAGCAAAAATCTCGAAACTAGCAAAACCCGAGCCCCTGGCCAACTTCTCGAAAGTCAGAAATTTGTATACCAAAATGTTCCTTATCTCGCCACGAGTCTATACATATCAAATTCACAAGAATCGGAGTCCATTTGACATCTCAAATCTCTAGTTTAACTCTCTTAAGTTTCAAGCCCTAACCTCCTTTTTTAACATTTAATTCCTTGGGTTTTCAGTGTTAATCCATGATTTTACACCATAATAACGTATTCTAAGTCCAGGAATCCATACCTGATGAAAGCCCTCGAAACTCTCTTCAAAATCGCCCAAAACCCTCTTAGTCCAAATTGGAAATGTTGTGTTCTTTCAAAAATTCACGAAGGTTAAATTAAATGGTTATGTCCAGACATTTTCGCTTCTGCGATCTAATTACCGCACCTGCGACTACCGCTTCTGTGGTCTTTTTACTGCTCCTGCGGTTCCCTTTTTTTAAAATCCAAGACTCGAGGTTCGGACCAAAACCCGGTTATCCATTCCCCCACGAGTTCATATCCATGATTTGTTTTGAAATCGGACCTTAAATTGAGGTCCAAATCCCCAATTTTAAGAAAACCTAGGTTCTACCCAAAATCCCCATTTTCAACCATGAAAATCCTTGATTTCAAGTGGAAAACATGTTTAATGATGTTAAAGATTGAAAGAATTGAGTAAAAATCAACTTACAAATGATTTGGGATGAAGATTGCTCTTGAAAAATCGCCTATGGCGTTTGGGTTTTGAAATAATGGTAAAAAGTGATGAAAATTCAGCTAAGTATAAAATTTTCTAGGTTGCGGATATGGGAAATGCGAAGCTGGGTTCGCAATTGCAAACCCTGCAGGCTTGGGAATTGCGACATTTCTGTTCGCATTTTCGAACTCAGGCAAAAAGACGAGGTTCCGCATTTGCGATCGGAGGTATCGTATTTGCGAACCTTCCCCCTACGCATTTGCGAGCCAAACCATCGCATTTGCGATAGTGCCCAAATTTCCCAGACTTCGCAATTGCGAGTCCTCCCTTCGCATTTGCGAAAATCACAGAAGCCAGCATACCAGATTTTCAAAAAATGGAAAATGCAATCCGATGCCTATCCAAAACTCACCTGAGCCCCCCGGGCTCCAAATCAAACATGCACTCAACCTCAAAAATATCGTACGGACTTACTTGTGTAATCAAATCGCCAAAATAATATCATATGCATAGAATCACGCCTCAAAACACATGATTTTTCTTCTAAACTTCATAAACTTTCAAATTTGGAACTTATAGTCTGAAACACATCAAACGACGTCCGATTTCAACCAAATTTTACAGAAAGCGCTTGAATCACATATAAGACTTGTATCGGGCGTCTGAACCAAAATACGAGCCCGATATCCCAGTCTTTTAATCAATTTTTATTTCCATTTTCCTTAATAATTTCAGAAAAACAATTTCACGGAAAAATTCTTTTCTCGGGCTCTACACCTCGGATTTCGATTTCGGGCGTATGCCCGAGTCCCATATTTTCCTACGGACCTTCCGGTACCTCCCAATCTCAGGTCCGGGTCCGTTTACCCAAAATATTGACCAAAGTCAACATTACTCATATTAATATCAAAATTTATTATTTTCGCACAGATTTCATATTTAAGCTTTCCGGCTACACACCCGGACTGCGTACGCAAATCGAGGCAACTAAAAGCGAGGTTTTCAAAGCCTCGAAAGCACGGAAAAAAGGGAGAAATCTGGTGATGACCCTTTGGGCCGTCATATTCTCCACCTCTAAAACCACCATTCGTCCTCGAACGGACAAAAAAAAGAAGTACCTGAGTCGGGAAATAGATGAGTATAACAGCTCCGCATATCAGACTCGGACTCCCAGGTCTATGCCTCAGGAGGCTGACCTCTCCACTGAATACGCACTGAAGGAAAACTCTTCGACCTCAACTGTCGAACCTACCGGTCTAAAATAGCCACCGACTCCTCCTTATAAAACGGATCCTTGTCCAATTGGACATTGCTGAAATCTAACACGTGGGCTAGATCGCTGTGATACCTCCGAAGCATGGATACATGAAAAACTGGATGCACGGCTGACAAGCTAGGTGGCAAGGCAAGTCTATAAGCCACCCCTCCCACATGATCTAGAATATCAAATGGGCCAATTAACCTAGGGCTAAGCTTGCCCTTCTTCCCAAATCTCATCACGCTCTTCATAGGCGACACTCGGAGCAAGACCCGCTCACCAACCATGAAAGCTACATCTCAAACCTTATGATCCGCATAACTCTTTTGCCGCGACTGAGCCGAATGAAGCATGTCCTGAATGATCTTGACCTTATCCAAGGCCTCCTGAATTAAATCTGTACCCAATAACCGAGCCTCCCTAGGCTCAAACCATCCGACTGGAGATCGATATCGCCTACCATACAACGCCTCATATGGAGCCATCTGAATGTTGGACTGGTAGATGTTGTTGTAGGCGAACTCTGCTAAAGGCAAATACTGGCCCCACGAGCCTCCAAAATCAATGACACAGGCTTGGAGCATATCCTCTAATATCTGAATAGTCATCTCGGACTGGCCGTCCGTCTGAGGATGGAACGCTGTGCTCAACTGAACCTGGGTGCCCAACTCCTGATGAACTGCTCTCTAGAAGCGCGAGGTAAAATGCATACCCCGGTCCGTAATGATAGATACCGGTACCCCATGAAGGCGAACAATCTCCCAGATATAAATATCAGCTAACCTCTCGGACGAATAGGAGACTGCCACAGGAATGAAATGCACTAACTTGGTCAGTCTATCAACAATGACCCAAATAGCATCAAACTTCTTCCGAGTCATCAGAAGTCCAGTAACGAAATCCATGGTAATTCTCTCCCATTTCCACTCGGGAATCTTAATCTTCTGAAACAAATCACCAGGCCTCTGATGCTCATACTTAACCTGCTGATAGTTCAAACATCGAGCCACATATGCAACAATATCTTTCTTCATCCTACGCCACCAATAATGTTGCCGCAAGTTCTGATACATCTTCGCGACGCCCCGGTGAATAGAATACCGAGAACTATGGACCTCCGCTAAGATCAACTCTCGAATCCCATCGACATTGGGCACACAAACTCACCCCTGCAATCTCAAAACACCATCATCATCTAAGGTCACCTCCATGGCACCTCCACGCTGCACCGTGTCTCTCAGGACACATAAATGGGGATCATCAAACTTCTGATCACGGATACGCTCCAATAATGAAGAACGAGCGACCGTGCAAGCTAACACCCAGCTAGGCTAAAAAATGTCCAACCTCACAAACCGATTGGCCAAGGCCTGAATATCCAAAGCAATCGGTCTCTGACTGACCATAATATAAGCAAGACTACCCATGCTAGCGAACTTCCTACTCAATGCATCGGCCACCACATTGGCTCTCCCCGTGTGGTACAAAATTGTAACATCATAATCCTTCAATAGCTCCAACCACCTCCGCTGCCTCAAGTTCAACTCCTTCTGCTTGAACAAGTATTGCAAACTCTTGTGATCAGTGTACACCTCACACGTCACACCACATAAATAATGCCTCCAAATCTTCAAAGCATGAACAATGGCTGCCAACTCTAGATTATTAACTGGATAATTCTTCTCGTGGATCTTCAATTGCCTCGAAGCATAAGCAATGACTCTGCCATCCTGCATCAATACCGCACCAAGCCCAATACGGGAAGCATCACAATAAAATGTATAGGGTCCTGAGCCTGTGGACAAAACTAATATCGGTGTCGTAGTCCGAGATGTCTTGAGCTTTTGAAAGCTCTCCTCACACTCGTCTGACCATCTGAACTGGGCACCCTTCTGGGTCAATCTGGTCATCGGGGCTGTAATAGATGAAAATCCCTCCACGAATCGACGGTAATAACCTGCTAACCCCAAGAAACTCCAAATCTCAGTAGTTGATGCTTGTTGAGGCCGGTTCTTGTCTGCTTCAATCTTCTTCGGGTCCACCTGAATACCCTCTACTGATACGACGTGACCCAGAAATGCAACCGAACTTAACCAGAACTCACACTTCGAGAACTTAGCATATAACTGACTATCCTTCAGAGTCTGAAGAACCACTCTGAGGTGCTGCTCGTGCTCCTCCTGGCTGCGGGAGTACACCAAAATATCATTAATGAAGACTTTCACGAACAGGTCCAAATAAAGCCTGAACACTCGGTTTATCAACTCCATAAATGCTGATGGGGCATTAGTCAACCCAAATGACATGACCAAAAACTCATAATGCCCATGCTGAGTGCGGAATGCTGACCTAGGGACACCGGATGCCCTAATCCTCAACTGATGGTAGCCAGATCTCAAGTCTATCTTTGAAACACTTTTGCGCCCTGAAGCTGGTCAAACAATCATCAATCCTCGACAGTGGATACTTTTTCTTAATCGTCACTTGTTCAATTGCCGGTAATCAATGCACATCCTCATCGATCCATCCTTTTTCTTCACAAATAACACCAGCGCACCCCAAGGAGAAACACTAGGTCTAATAAAACCCTTTTCTAGCAAGTCTTGCAACTGGTCCTTTAACTACATCAACTCTGGCGGGGCCATGCGATACGGCAAAATGGAAATAGGCTGAGTGCCTGGAGCCAGATCAATACAAAAATCAATACCCCCGTCGGGCGGCATACCCGGCAGGTCTGAAGGAAAAACCTCGGGGAACTCCCGAACAATAGGAACATAATCAATAGAAGGAACCTCTGCGCTGGAATTGCGAACATATGCCAGATAAGCTAAACATCCCTTCTCGGCCATGCGTCGAGCCTTCACGTATGAAATAACACTGCGGGTGGTATTCCCTAGGGTCCCTCTCCACTCCAAATGGGGCAATTCTAGCAAAGCCAAGGTCACAGTCTTGACGTGACAATCCAAGATAGCATGATACGGGGACAACCAATCCATCCCTAATATAACGTCAAAATCCACCATGTCCAAAAGCAATAAATCATCATGGGTCTTAAGACCCTCAAACACTACCACACAGGAATGATGAACTCGGTCGACCACTATAGAATCACCCACCTGTGTAGATACATAAACAGGAATACCTAAATCATCACTAGGCATAGTCAGGTAGGGTGAAAAATAGGACGACACATACGAATACGTAGACCAAGGGTAAAATAGCACTGAAGTATCTCTAATACCAATCAGAATGGTACATGTAATGTTTGCACCTGAAGACTCAGCCTCTGGCCTTGCTGCTAGTTGGCCTCTACCTCTGGCGACCTGAACTCCACCTCTAACACCTCTGCCACCGCCTCTAGCTGGCTGGGCAGGCTGTGGAACCTCCAGTGCTTGAATCATAGCACGAGAACTCTGATGCTAAAAGCTGCCATAAACTCGAGGACAATATCTGACAATGTGCCTCGGATCACCACAAGCATGGCAAGGCCCCGTCTGTTGCGGCTGAGCACCCCTCAACCTCGGGCAAACCCTCATGTTGTGACCATACTCACCACTCTCATAACATCTACGTGAACGCTGCAGCTGAGGGAACTGAGGCTGACCCTGTTGACCTGAATGACCACCTGAAGTACCATGAGTGACCTGGAGAGCTGACTGAAAAGGCCTGGGAGGATGGCCTCTACCATAAGAACCTCTACCTCCTGAAAAGGTATCACTGAATCTGCCTACATGATGGGACCTCTTATCCGACCCATGACTACCTCCCTGTAGCAGAGCTATCTCAACTCTATGGCCTACATTGGCCTCCTCCTGAAAAGTGATCTCACTCCCGGCCTGAGCCACTATACCCGGATGACCTATCACCGCTGGCGGAACCACTGGAAGCAAACCTGCTCGAATGACACCCTCTATGAGGCCTACCAATCGGGATAGAGCGTCCTCAAGAACTGGGGTAGCAATGAACCCTTCTGGTACCTAAGCTAGGCCCACCGGAACTGCTGGGATGGGAACCTCCTCCTCAAAATCAACCTGAGGCTCCGCCACTGGGGCTGCTGCTGGGGTCTCGGACTACTGAGCGGTAGATGAAGAAGCGCGTGTTCTCACCATCTGCGGAGGAATAGAGTAGAAATTCAATCGGTACTTGAAAAATAGANAGATTTCCCACCCTCGGGAATCGTGATGGCGCCTACTAATAGGAGCTAGGCAATCCAATTATCAACTACCTCTTTTAACGAACCACGACAATATTAGAAATAATGAAACATTTAATAATAAAGCGGAAGTCTCAAACATAGTTAACTGAAATAAATGCGAAAGTTTAACAAATCCTCTACCCAAGACTGGTGTCACAATACTTACGAACGTCTAGAGAATACTAAATATAAGGTTTGAATGAAACATAAACTGTCTGCTTCGGTACAAATGATAACAAACTGAATAAAATAGAAAGGACTCCGGGCCTACGGACGTCAGCAAGGCTACCTCGAATATCCCTGGACTGGATGCTCGCTCCCAAAATGCTACTGCTACTCAAATGCTGCTCCAACACCTGGATATGTGCAAAAAGATGCACGGAGTGTAGCATCAGCACAACCGACCCCATGTGCTGGTAAGTGCCTGGCCTAACCCCGGCGATGTAGTGACGAGGCTAGGACCCGACCACCAGATAAACCTGTACAGTTCAAATATATACATAGATCGGAAGAAAACACCGGAAGTAAACAGTCAACAAACAGAAGGGGGATCATATAGTGGGGAGGCACTAGTTATAATTAGGAAATCACAATATAAGATAGAAACAACCAAAGAATTTATAGCTATTCAAGAACACGAATATTTCAAATAAAACACACTGGCGTCAACCACCGCTGCGGCGTGCAACCCGATCCTCAAATATTATTATTGCGGCGTGCAACCCGATCCTCAAATATCATTGTTGCGGCGTGCAACCCGATCCTCAAATATCATTGTTGCGACGTGCAACCCGATCCTCAAATATTATTGTTGCGGCGTGCAACCCGCTCCACCAATATCATACTTTCTTATCCAAACAACAGTCACAAATACGGGGCAAGAAGTAAACAAACAAGGAAAGAATATCCCGGCAAAGGAAATACAACAAAGCAATTAAATTCCGGCAAGGGAACAATATCAATAAACTCAATGTCCCGGCAAGGGAGGTAAATCAACAAAAACAATAACACGTCCCGGCAAAGGAGTAATCATCAACTCTTTCTCTTTCTTACACTTCTCACTTATAATTCACTTTAACATCTGATCCATCGCTCCAAAGAGTTATTTCATATTATATACCTTCTCAATCCGTAATACAACTCGAGTCATTGCTCCACGGAGTTTAGTAATCATAATCCATGTCTCATGCTCTTTACAGTATTTAGAAATCATCAAATAAGCATGGAAGAATCGCAACAATTCAGGATAATCTCAATATAAGGACACACGGTCATGCTAGACACCAGTGTATAGATACTCGTCACCATGCCTATACACCGTACTCCACAAATAGCAATTAGCAAATTAAGACTCTACTCCTATTCCCTCAAACCAAAGTGAGACCAAACACTTACCTCGAAAGCTCCAAACTCAACTCAAGCCTCTAGTATAGCTTTACCCCTCGAATTCACCACAAAACCGCTCGAATCTAGTCATAAATTACTCAAATGTATCAATAAATGCTAGTTAAATCAATTTGAGTGCTTAAGAATGAATTTCCCAAAGTTTTGCCCAAAAACTCCCAAAATACCCCCGGGCCCACGTGGTCAAAACCCGAGGTTCGGACCAAAACTCGGTTACCCATTCCCCCACGAGTTCATATCTATGATTTGTTTTGAAATCGGACCTCAAATTGAGGTCCAAATCCCCAATTTTAAGAAAACCTAGGTTCTACCCAAAATCCTCATTTTCAACCACGAAAATCCTTTATTTCAAGTGGAAAACATGCTTAATGATGTTAAAGATTGAAAGAATTGAGTAAAAATCAACTTACAAATGATTTGGGATGAAGATTGCTCTTGAAAAATCGCCTATGGCGTTTGGGTTTTGAAAGAATGGTGAAAAGTGATGAAAAATCGGCTAAGTATAAAATTTGCTGGGCTGCGGATATGGGAAATGCGAAGCTGGGTTCGCAATTACGAACCTTGCAAGCTTGGGAATTGCGACATTTCTGTTCGCATTTGCGAACTCAGGCAAAAAGACGGGGTTCTACATTTGCGATCGGAGGTATCGTATTTGCGAACCTTCCCCCTATGCATTTGCGAGCCAAACCATTGCATTTGCGATAGTGCCCGAATTTCCCAGACTTTGCAATTGCGAAGCAATGCTCGCATTTGCGAGCTCGCAATTGCGAGTCCTCCCTTCGCATTTGCGAAAATCACAGAAGCCAACATACCAGATTTTCAAAAAATGGAAAATGCAATCTGATGCCTATCCAAAACTCACCCGAGCTCGCGGGGCTCCTGTCACGACCCCAGTTCACCCTCCATGAACATGTCGTGATGGCACCTAGTCCCTATGACTAGGTAAGCCTAACAATGCGGAAGATAAACAAAAATTTGCGGAAGAAAATAAATAAAACTGAACTGAAAAAATAAATAGGGTTTAAGGTGCCGTTCGACACATACCACAACAATCCTCAAAGCTAACAAAACTTCCCAAAGCCCGGAAACTCACAAATCACAAGCTATGGGGATACATAAGAGGCTCTGACTCAAGAATATCTATACAAAGGAGAAATTACTGGAAGTACTATACTTAATACAGAAAAGCTGGAAAGGGACTCCTCGGTCTGCGGACGTAGCAGATATACCTTGAAGTCTCTACCAATACGCCTCCTTCCAAGACTGACAGAACTGAACGGGAGTACCTGTATCTGCACAACAAAAATGTGCAGAAGAGTAGTATGAGCACACCACGGCGGTGCCCAGTAAGTACCAAGACTAACCTCGATGGAGTAGTGACGAGGAACAGTCAAGGCACCTACCGGTTGATAAACAGTATAATCATAGGAACAATGGTAATGACATATGAATATGTAAAGAATGCGTGAACGACCAAAAATGCTACAATTCACAATAAGGGGTAAATACAACAATTAACAACAAGAATATAATAAATGATGATACAAAACGACGGCAAAATCACAACCCAAATCCTAAGGTCACAACACAGCAAAGAAAAGAAACAAGTAAAGAATTCCTATCATACAATGACGTTCACAGAAGGTCTTATCCCATTCTTTCCACAATTTCACCAAGTCTCTGACTAACCACAATTCGCGAAGAACTAGCATCTGAAATCTAACAGTTGGCATCCTGTGCCCCATCAATCTCATGGTCATACCGACAACTAATTGGCTAACTAGGGCAACTCTCCCAAATATAATGGATAAGCAAGGCGTACTACCACCCTTAGAAAAGTCAGGAGGAATTCACCTTTAATAGGAGTACTCAGCTACGTGTATGCTTGTGCAAATGTTTCTAACAATTGTTTTACCAACCAACAAGCATGAAAAAGGAGGACGGACCGCACGTACGATGTTCCCTCACAACTCCCAAGCGGTAGCGTTCATAAATATAAACAATCCACAATCACAATAGAAACAAATAGGAGTGCCTCAACAGGCCGTCACAACTCTATTCAATCAATCCCTGACATAGCCCACCTTATTTCGCCACGTGTGCAATAAATAACATAATAAGCACCGCCTTATTTCGCCACACGTGCATAACAATGTTCCACCTTATTCGGCCACATGCGCAACCCACATATAGGCATATAACATATCCCGCCTTATTACGCCGCATGTGCAAAACATCAATAACAACAATAGCACGGCAAAGACCTCGTGCAACCTTTCAACAACAACTGCACGGCAGAAACCTCGTGCATCACAATAACAACAATTTAACAGGGTGAAAATCTAACAAGAATGATAAATGCAGCAGTGTAGTAATGCAAATCAACGAAGCAATAACAACTACCAGGATAAAACAGAAACACAAGGCAAACACCACTAAATCTCAATACCAATGAGGGTCTCCCAGGATACCGTCCTGTAGCCCTCTCCTCAACTGTCCAATGGACCTCCCGGGATACCGTCCCGTAGTCCAGCTCTCGTACCAGTATCAAGGGATCTCCCGGGATACCGTCCCGTAGTCCAATCATTTATGTGCAGGGGATCTCCCGTGATACCGTCTTGTAGTCCCAAAATAAAAGTGCAGTCACAGCCAGAAACAAACCAAGGGATAAATATAAAAGACGGAGTAGCAGATTGAACTAGCCTAGCATGCTTCACGTAGTACGATTAAACAACTTAGCAATTAGGCAATTATATCAGGTAGACATGCTTTCCTAGTCTAACACAAGTAATAGGCTTCAAATACAACTTCATATTCGGTGATTACAAGGATCTAAGAGCCTAAAGGATCAATTTACCATAAATAAATCCAAACACGCACTCGTCACCTCGCGTGCAAGGAATACAATCAACAAAGAAGACTCAAATCCTAAGGGGAAGTCCCCCACACAAGGTTAGGCAAGATACTTACCTCGAACCGGTACAAAATCACTATGAAAAGGTGCCCTTGCCACGAGTATCCGACTCCGAGTGGCCCAAATCTATTCAAACCAATTGCATATTGTAAATAACATCTCAAGCAACTGATTCTACTATTAAAATTAAAGTTAAGGCGCTGAAATAGGTAAAATGACCAAAATGCCCCTCCAGCCAATGTCTCGGAATTAAATAATTTTTACATTTTCAGAACTCTCGCACTCTCACGAGTCGAACCATATAAAAATCTCTCAAATCGGAGGTCAAATGCCCCCTCAAAACTCAATAACTTGGTCTATGAAGTTCTACCCATTTTTCATTAGAAATCTGAAATTAAAGGATGAAATTAGGAGGAGATTCATGGAAATTAATCTAAGTCGAGCGAGAAACACTTACCCAAGTCACTCAGGTGAATATCCCTTCAAAAATCGTCAAAAACCGAGCTCTAGAAGTCAAAATGTGATAAAATGAAGAAACCCTCGAATTTGGGATTAAATCTGTCTGTCCAGACATTTTGTTCATCGCGATCGCGTAACAAGGATCGCGATCGCGTAAAGGAATTTGAGAAGGCCCAAAAAATGTACATCGCGAACGCGATGGCAAGAACGCGAACGCGGAGAAGAGGAAGACAGTGCTTCGCGATCGCGTGACCATGAGTGCGAACGCATTGAATAAATACCAAGGTCCTGAGATTGCTATACGCGAACGCGGGATCTGGGATGCGATCGCGTAATAAGAGAAATTATACCTACGCGATCGCGGGAGTCTATACGCGAACGCAGTGAAGAAATGAGCAGAACATCGCGAATGCGTAAGGAAGAATGCGAACGCGTAGAAGGATTCCGAGGTGGTCTTCCACAAAGCATCGCGATTGCAGGAGAACCACCGTGATCGCGTAGAAGGATATCAGAAGCAGTAGTTCAGCAGTCCAAAATGGAGGAAAAATAACCCATAGCCTATCCTAAATACACCCGAGGCTCCCGGGACCCCGTCTAATCACACACACAAGTCATATAACCTAACACGGACTCGCTTGAACTTTCAAATCACATAAAATAACATCGAAACGACGGATCAAACCAAAAATCAAGCTTATGAACTTCCAAATCCTCAAAATACGTTTTTGACTAAAAACCTAACCAAGTCACGTCCGAATGATCTGAAATTTTGCACACACATCCCAAATAACATGACGGAGCTACAAAAACTTTCAGAATTCAATTCCGACCCTCGGATCAAAAATTCACTATTGGACCGGAATTTCGAAAATTCAAACTTCGGCTTTTCAAGCCTAAATGAGCTATGGACCTCCAAATTACATTCAGAACACGCTCCCAACCCCAAAATCACCTAACGGAGCTAACGGAACTATCAGATTCCCATTCCGAGGTCGTCTTCACACTGCTCCGAATACGGACCATTTTTTAACTCTTAAGCTCTCATTTAGGGACTAAGTGTCCCAAAACACTCCAAATCCTAATACTGAACGTCCCGGCAAACCAAAATAGCAGAAATGAACTTAGGAAAAGCAGTTAATAGGGGATCGGGGCATGATTTCTAAAAACGACCGGTCGGGTCGTTACAGCTCCAAACCAAACATGCACTCAACCTCAAAAATATCGTACGGACTTACTCGTGAGATCAAATCGCCAAAATAACATCATGTGCATAGAATCACACCTCAAAACACATGATTTTTCTTCCAAACTTCATAAACTTTCAAATTTGGAACTTATAGTCCGAAACACGTCAAACGATGTCCGATTTCAATCAAATTTTACAGAAAGCGCTTGAATCACATCTAAGACTTGTATCAGGCGTCGTAACCAAAATACAAGCCCGATATCACAGTCTTTTAATCAATTTTTATTTCCATTTTCCTTAATAATTTTAAAAAAATAATGTCACAGAAAAATTCTTTTCTCGGGCTCTACACCTCGAATTTCGATTCCGGGCATACGCCCGAGTCCCATATTTTCCTACGGACCTTCCGGGACCACCCAATCTCGGGTCCGGATCCGTTTACCCAAAATGTTGACCAAAGTCAACATTACTCATATTAATATCAAAATTCATCATTTTCACACATATTTCATATTTAAGCTTTCCGGCTAAGCGTCCGGGCTGTGCACGCAAATCGAGGCAACTAAAAGCGAGGTTTTCAAAGCCTCGGAAGCACGAAAAAAGGGAGAAATCCGGTGATGACCCTTTGGGTCGTCACAAGTAATAAAAAAGTTAGTTTTGAGATTTTATCTAATATTTTGTTGATATGATATTTGGTTATTACTTTTTTAAATTCTATAGTTATTAATTTTTAAATAAAGACAATAAAAATTCAAATACTAAAAAACAAACAGTTCTAATTATTTTATTCATATTTCGAAATAAAATCAAATGACATTCATATATAAGTATCTTTAACCTTCGAGGAAAAAAGCCCCAAAGACATGATAAACGTAAAATATAAAGGCAAAATACATTGAGAGCTCCTTAAAGTTATACTCACTTTTTAAGTCCGTTTTATTTGAACACTTTAACCAAACATTAATTGTGTCATTTAAACACAATTTAATGATGTGGCATAATGAGTGTATTATGCCATTTTTCAGAGCGTGAGAGATCTATTTTTCTTTTTATTCTTTTCTCTTTCTTTTTCCTCCTTTTCTTTCCCACACCATGATATGCTTTATTTTTCGTTGCCGGAATAAGTTTGCCGGAAAAATTTCAAACAATTGTTCTTCTTCGTTTCTCTCCTCTTTTCTCAACTCAAATTCAATTTGCATGTCATTCGTGATTTCCACACAATTTTGATCATTCTCCTTTCGGATACCATAAGAAATTTTGAACAGTTTCTTCGGATCTGAAACACATCGGTTCCGGCACCGGCGAGCTTGCTGGATTAGTGCTTTTACTTTGGGACATCACTAGATCTTCATTGCAGATCCAATCCGAGCAACATGGGTATCTCTAGAAGATCAAGATTTGGCAATTGAAAACAAATTAAACCACTAACGTTCGTTGTTGGTGGATTTATTTTTCAGCAATTGGAGTTAATATTCCATGACAGAAAAATTGTTACTAGTTGATTTCTATGCTTTATGCTTGTTAGTGTTGTAGAGGGTCGGGGTGAAAATTAGGAGGAAGAAGAATGATGGCAGGAGTGGGTTCGTGATGAAGACAATGCTTGTTAGTGTTGTAGAGGGTTGGGGGTGAAAATTAGGAGGAAGAAGAATGATGGCAGGAGTGGGTTCGTGAAGAAGACAACATGGGCTGCCTTCGATCTTTTCCTTTTTGGCATCAGAAGACAGAAGGGAGGGGGGTCACGAGGAAGATGACGAAAGGGGGTTGGCGTTCTTGTTTTTCTTTTTTCAAAATCTTTTTTTATTTGTTTAAGTTTAATCCACGTGTCTTCATCTTATTCGTTAGTGTTTAAGTGGAACAAATATAAAGGTAAAATCGAATCACAACAGGCAATGGTGGATTCATGATCTTAGAGCCCGTTTGGATATAAGAATTTTTTATTTTTGGAAAAATTTTCACTTTTTTTCGAAACCGGCATTTGATTACAAACTTTCTAATTTTCGCTTGAAGATGCATTTTAAAATTTTTCGAAAATTTGAAAAACTCCAAAAGCTGTTTTTCAAAATTTTCAATCGGATCACTCACAAAATTTAAAAAATCACCTAAAATTATATTAATGTCATAACACAACTCTAATTTTCAAATACCATTTTCAAGAATTTTTTTTTTACTTCTTTTGGAATTTTACAATTCTTATTTGATATTTCCTAACGCCCACTTAATTTCAAGTGAATAGCGATTCACATCATAGTGTTACTTGACGACAGGACATAAAAACTTTTCAATATCTTTAGAAAAAATAATTGTCCACGATGTAGTTTAAGTGGAGGGCAGTGAATTTACCCTTGGCCTTACAAATCCTCAAAGTTAACAGATTACTTTTTCAAAGAAAAAAATGAAGAGCCTACATAATGAATCAGCAAGACTGTAGACCAGTAAAGACTACAGTGATAAATAAACTACATAGGGAGAGACAAATGAACATGCTTAGCAACTTAGGTAAGATTCAACTGCTTGTCTGTCTTGATGACCATCCAGATTAGGTAGACAGACACTATTATATCTCCAAAAAAAAGGCCATGAAAGTATTCAAGCATTGACAGAAGAGCAATTACCACTACTAATGAGAAGAAACATATTAGTACTTCTGTATGCATTCTGATAAATGCACTACACTGGAAATGAAAACATTTGATTTCTTTGATGGGTGAAAACCATTTAGTACTGCAAAATTCTGAGCAATAATTCTTACTAAGACAAAGCCCTCAGATATTCAAAAACTTGATGAAAAAACCAACAAAATGAGAAGTGTAAACTAGTTAGGCAACCCTACTTCTACACAATAGCATTGGCAGCACTTGCAATCCTAGGCCAAAGATCAGCACATTCTTTTCCAATTGGGCCAGTGATGGCAGACCCTACAAATAAAACATTAAAAGAATAAGGCAAGGAAAAGAGCAAGACAGGTTCATATAATACCAGTCGACATAAGAAAGCAATGTACTAAGGGGTTAATCGAAGCAGCTTGAATCTTCAGGGAGGGTAACTTCAAAATATAATCAAGCATGTATTTTTAAAAATCTGCACTATTCAAGGTAGACTGAGTTTACCTTTCATTTCACCCTTGGGGTTCACAATCACACCAGCATTATCTGCAGAACCCAAAAACAAATGAATCAGAGACAGACAGAGGTTTTCATGTGTCTTTTGTAGAAGACATGCACCAGCAGAAACTGGCATTGTCTAAGCTAATAAGATAATAATATTAATGCAAACTAACACAGTGGCTCACACAGAAACAAAACTGGCAAGCCATCTCACAAAGGGGAGACAGAATTGCGACTGAATAGAAAGAAAGGATCGATCAATCAACTTTTTGTCAACCGAAACAAACAGCACCAGCAAGAAGAAAAGGACTAAACAAACTCATGACAGCAAAGCCCTGAAAAGACGCCTCAATCCTGAATCAGTTAGGGGCTTGGGTTGGCTAAATGAATCTATTAGTCCATTCCAATATATTCTAGTTCATTCAAGCAGAAAGACTGGAAATAACAGCTAACATAGCAGCTCAAACAAGAAAAATAGAATCAAGCAGTTGATGAATAAAGAAATAAAGCTACCCATTCATCATAATATAATTAGTTGGATGTTTAGCCACTTCCACGCTATAACAGTCAACGCCTCCTTTCAATTTCCTCATAAAGCCATAAGTAATCAAAAACAAAATATTAACAGAGTAAAACGCAAAAATTCAGCTCATAACAGCTTTGTAACATGAAAAAAGAACAGCAAACACATCACAAAAACAAATTTTCAATATCAATCAATCATACAACTGCACAACCATCCAAAACTTATTAGGATCAACTATACAAATCCCCCATATTCAATCCAGTACATTTGAGCACATTTTCACAAACGAAATAAAAACAAGGATACTTCGAAAATATACCTTCGAAGTACATAAAAACACCGTCCTTTCGGCGCCAGGGCTTGCGCTGACGAACAATTACAGCTGGCATAACCTTCTTCCTAAGATCTGGCTTACCCTTCTTAACAGTAGCCATAACCATGTCACCAACACAAGCCGAAGGCAACCTGTTAAGCCTTCCTTTGATCCCTTTCACTGAAATGATGTACAGGTTCTTAGCACCTGTGTTATCGGCGCAGTTCACCGTCGCCGCCACCGGCAGACCCAGTGACATTCTGAACTTGTTCCCAGCGGAACCTCCTCGTCCTTAAAAGTTCAAACGCATTTTTCAGAAATTGAAAAAAAAAAATACAACTAATGATAGAAAGAAGTGGAATAAGGTTGAATGATACCTCGCTTCGACATTGCGGACGGTGTCGATCTTCACGGCCCTCTCTCTATCCACCGAAAACTGAAGAGAAAATGGTAAGTGGAGGCGTTAGGGTTTTATATAACTATATCTGCAAATTTGATTAGGGCTTTGTTTTTCTTCTATAACCATGGGCGCCAGTCCAGTGCCCTGGTGGCTCGTTTGGCCCAGTTATGATTAAGAAATTAAGGTCTGTTGTTTGGCCCAATTGTACATTTGGACGTAATGTGGCGCCCAGTTTTGCGTCACCCATTATATTTGTACGCACTTTTAGTCACTTTTTAAAAAAGAATTAATTGATACCCGATCTTCTGGATAACTTCATACATACATTTTTTTCTTTTTCTTCCTCTAAGTTGCAAGATGGATTTATTAAATTTGTTGTTGTTTTGACAATTTGATGATTGAGATTTGTTCTTTATGATTTTTGAAAGTTATGTTTCAAATTTGAGCTCATCTAGAGTAAATTTAAACATTAAATCGTGTATTGGATTGTTGAAACGAAAAATAAGTTTATATTTCAAAACTTGAGATTCGAAATCTGAAATTGCATTCAGTATATCGAACTACTTATGATTCAAATTTCTAAAGTTTCATTTGTAAGATAGGAGAACTTCATATTTGATTTCTGAAATTGTATTGAAGAGATTGAACTACTTCAGATTCGAATTTCTGAAGTAGCATTTGAAAGATAGAATAACTTCATATTTGATTTATGAAGTCACATTGAAAATATTGAACTACTTCAGATTTGAACGAGTACACTTTATAAATTTTTGTATAATAGGGGCATAACTTCAACGGTGGTCCAAAGATAGGTATATACGAAAATGCCCCAGTTTGGACGGTCCAGTTATAAGGTGGGGGAATTTTCATACTTACTGATGAATTCAAAAAATATTTCTTAATTTACAACTTTTAACTAAATAACATATTCTACAACAAAAATATAGTACATGTTATACATCAAATATGGTAGATTTCCTACAAATTAGGAAACTAATTCTAAATATACCATAATAGTGCAGTTTCCAACTAAAATCAAACACCCAAAAAATAAGACAATATCCTTATTTAGGGTAATAGAAAGAAAATCAAATAAAATACAATTAACTATTTCCTAAATAATCTCCTTCTCTTTTGGCCTTTCCAAGCCACAATCCTTGCGCGTTTTTTTCCCAAGCTAAAATAAATTTCATTCATTTTATACAAAAATGTGGTATTGATGGCATATTGGCTTTGAGCAAACTTTACTTTTCAATTTTTTTTTGTTTCTTTGCAATTACCTTAGCTATGAGTCTATATATACACTTTACTTTTTAATATATATATATATATATATATATATATATATATATATATAAGCGCACACACAAACAGAATATTTATATACCTTTTTATATTAATTTGGAACAATATTCAATGCATATTATTTATATTATGTACGTATAATATAGTTAATATATGTTTACATTTGGAGTAATATATAATATATTCTATTTACATACATAGTATACATAATATATATCGTTTATATTAGTACTAATATATCACATTTATTATTTATATTTGTACATTATACCAAATATATATTACTAGTATACTTTATCTATAGTATATATTATATATCATTAGTATATCTATAATATATATTGAATTTATTATATGTATGTATATAATGTAGTATACATAAATAGAGTGATGAATGAATTGGAATAAGAGGGAGTAGTTGAGTATAGAAGAGGAAATTTGTTTTCAATATGTTGTCTGAATATTTTTATTACTTTGAGAATCGAGATAAACAGTCTCACAAACAAATTTATAAATTTGTGAGTAACCAAAATCACTTCACATTTTCAGATATAAGGGACACGATATGTTGGCACTCTTCACTGTCGATTGGCAAACTACTAATATGGATCCTTTAGTTATACAAAAAGTCCAAGGTTAGATTTGTGTCAATTGGCAAACTACTAATAGAGAGATTTTAGGATATGAAAAGTTGTACATATTTAATTAAAAAGGTAAGATCTTAAAATAAATTGTAGTATATGTAATTTTATGAAATTAGTTGTAGAAAATTTAAATAAGTCTACAAAGTATTGTATTCTATGTAAATTTAGTGAGAGGGCAAAGAAACGGGTGCTTTAGTGTGAGCCCAAAGAAACGCTACGCTTGATTTTGAGGGATCTGGTCGGATTCATTGTTCACTTTTTTTAGATAGTATTTATTGATTATACACAAATTATATAATACTATACATGAATTATTTATGTATACACATACATCCATCTGGTATTTTTAATTTAAGCAGTTGGTGGGCAACTATTTACATTAATTCTTCTAATTGAATAGGAATTAGAATGGTAAGAGCGGCTCAATAAGAGAGAGTGTTGGTGCTAAAAAAAATAATAGAGAAAAAATAAATTATAGTATAATATTTAGAATCAAGTTGATAAGAATACGAACTTGAAACAATAAGGATAAGATAGTAGAAGACAATATTATGTGTTCTAAATGAGATTTTATTACTTGTTTTTCTCTCTTTTTCATTAATTCTAACAGATAACAACTCTCTATGCCTTTTTATATCTTTTTTTAAGGTTATTTGTTATCAGATACTAACTTAATATTAGTCAATTCTAGATTTTATACTATAGTTATTAATTTTTTCTTGAGCTATAGGGGCAACCTCTTCGTTCCCAAATATCTGAAGAGATGAAAAGATTTTATTTTAAATAAGTTTTATTTGACAAATTTTTAAAAAGTTTTGATAATAATAATATTTATGTGTTATATGCTTGATTTTGAATTAGATCACAGAAATAATACTAGTATTTTTTATAAGATTTTCTCGCATAAGTCATTGAAAATTAGAATAAAGCATATGAGGGTTCTTGTATAGAAGGAGTTCTTCCTTTTTTAAGTTAGTTAAATGGATTCAATATTCATCATTTTTTTTTTGTTAAACTGAGAAATTATATTTAACTAAGTAAAATATTTACATCCGCCGGCTCATTTGACTCTAGAGTCGGGCCCTACAAAAATAGCCTTTTTAACACACTTAAGTTCCACATCCAGAACTTACTATCTATGCTAACATGGATATCTATTTATCTTTGCTAATACTTCTCTCTATTTACAATAGTTCTCACCTCTAATATGTATATGAAGTACAATATCTCTAAGTATCTCCCTATAATCTCTTTTTGCTTGTTGAAATCTTCGTAGGTTTCTTTCCAACTACGTTTGATATATTGTTGCTGCAAATGCATTTCCCAGTATCTTCCGCAGTTCTTTCCTGCTCGTCGTTCTTGTTATCATCCATGCAGTTTTCTCTTGCCAACTTCCTATCTGTCGATGTATTCCAAATAGAGTTAGTATCTGCCCCCATATGAATCTTGAAAATGAGCATTCAAAAAACAAATGTTCATGTATTTCCTCTTTATCAATCATGCATAACACACATTCCTTAGGAATTGTTATTCCCCATTTGCTTACTCTATCCACCGTAGCTGATCTCTGCTGCAATGACATCCATAAAATGAACTGATGTCTAGGTATGATGCCTTGTGTCATGAGCAATATTTTCCAGTTGACCTTTGCGTATTGTGGCATAAGTGAAGCGTATGCTTTGCTGATTTTGTACTGCCCATGTACTGCATATAGCTCCAGTTCATTCACTCTATTGGTTAGCCATCTTCTTGCTTCAAATACTTTCCTTATCACCCAGACAGCTTGCTTAGGTGTTTCCATATTTTTTAGGTCCTTCTGCTTCATATAGTGATGGTGAATCCACATAACCCATAGCTTGTCCTTCTTTTGTGCAATTGACCATAATAGTTTACCTATTGTTGTCTTGTTCCATAGTGAGAAGTTTATAATATTCAAGCCTCCTGCTACCTTTGGTTTACAGACAGTTTCCCATACTATTGGTGCCTTCTTCCCTTCAGTGCTCCCTTTCCATAGAAAATTCCTGCAAATAGTAGTAACCATTTCATGAACTTTTTTTGGAATCAGGAATACTTGTGCCCAGTAGTTTTGCTTTTCAAACAGTACACTTTTGATCAACTGAAACCTTCCTTCATATGATAAGAATCTGGATGTCCAGCATTTAACTCTTCCTGCTATTCTCTCCACCAGTGGCATGCATTGGGTGATGTTGAGTTTCTTTGAGGATAATGGAACCCCCAGGTATTTGAATGGTAGTTCTCCAATGGTCAGCTTTAAATTCTGTAGAATTTCATCTCTGTACTTTGTGGATATCCCTGCTACATATATTGAGCTTTTCTCCATGTTTGCTTGCAGCCCAGACACAGTTGAGGATTTTTCAAATTGGTTCATCATTAGCTCAATGGATATCATGTCTGCTCTACAGCACATTAGAAGGTCATTAGCAAAGCATATATGAATCAATCTCAGTTTTGCACATTTGGGATGATAGTTGAAGTCTGGATTTGAATCCATCTGCTTCAAGGCCTTGTTCAAGTATTCCATCGCTAACACAAATAGATAAAGTGACATTGGATCACCTTGTCTTAATCCCTTTTTTGCCTGAAATTTTGGTGTCAAACCTCCATTAATCAGAAGAGAATAAGAAACTGTGCTTACACACTCCATTATCTGGTTGACCATCTTGTTTGGGATGCCCATTTCCAGCATTAGAGTCCTTAAGAAGTTCCAATCTAAAGAGTCATATGCTTTCTTTATGTCTACTTTTACTATGCATCTTGGAGACACTGATTTCTGCTTGTATCCTTTAATAAGTTCATGTGCCAGTAGGACATTATCTAAAATATTTTTTCCTTCTATAAAAGCCGACTGTGAAGGTCCCTCCAAACAATCTACTACCAGCTTGAGCCTGTTATTGAGCAGCTTAGCTATGATCTTGTACATGGTTGGGCAACAAGCAATAGGCCTGAATTCCTTTACAAAGTTAGGATTTACCACCTTAGGGGCAAGTGTGATAGTTGTGCAATTTATTTCTTTCAGCATCTTCCCTGTATCAAAGAATTCCAGCACTGCTTTTATAACATCCTCCCCAACCACTTGCCAGTTTTCTTGAAAAAACTCTGCCGGATAGCCATCTATTCCTGGAGCTTTGTCTCTTGGTAAGTCTTGGACCACTTTTACAATTTCCTCCCTTGTTATAGGCTTCATCATTTCCTGCTGTTGTGCTAGTGTTAAACATGGTCCATCTCTAGATATAGTAACATCAATTCCTGTCATTACTGGAGCAACTTCACCTAGTAGCTTCCTGAAGAACTGTATGAATTCCTGCTGTATCTGTTGTGGATCAGTCACCCTCACATTTTGTGATGTGCATATAGAATTGATTTTATTCCTTGCTTATCTAGTCTTCACTTGTGCATGGAAGTACTTAGTGTTTGAGTCCCCATATTTGATCCATATTGCCCTTAACTTCAGCCTTAAAATCTTCTCATGAACTGCATCACATTTTTCTATTAGCATATGTACTCTCTTTTCTTGCTCAATGAGAACTGGATTAAACTGATCACTATTTATACCCTGTTGAATCCCATTTAGTTCCTCTTGTAGCTGTTTGAGTTTCACCTCTACTGATGAATATTGTTTATGAATCCCCCTGGTTTGCATTTCCACTTGTTTCAGCTTCCTGCATATTTTGTACATGGTGTATCCTTCTACTTCCTGGCTCCATATAGATTCAACTGCTTCCTTAAAGTCCTCTTGTTTTAATACCACATTTATTAGTCTATATGATTTCCTCCTATGTATTATTTGCACCTCCGAGTTCAGTACTATAGGTGTATGATCAGAGCATCCTGGTGCTAGATAAACTGCTTCAATTCCTGCATACCTTCCAAACCAATATGCATTTCCAAATACCCAGTCTATATGACTATAAATTCTATTCTCCACCTCTCTCTTATTGCTCTATGAGTATTGTGTCCCTTTTTATTGATCAGCCCTACTCCAATATCCTTAATTCACTGATTGATATCAATTACTTCATTTTGATGAACATGAGCCCCATTTATTCTATTCTCCACTGACAGTATACTGTTGAAATCACCTAGGATTAACCAAGGACCTATAGTCCCTGAATTTATGCTTCTTAGTTGATTCCATAACTCTTTCCTTTTAGCAATAGTATGTAAGCCATATGCAATAGTCAAATAACTATGAAATTCAGAGTTATTATCTTGTATATGACAGTGCACCAGTTGTGATATTACTTGTATTAGGCTTAGCTTCACTGCTGTCTCTTTCCACCATACCCATATTCTACTATTAGGTGCTTCAGCATAGTTATCTATTATTCTCCATTCCCTTCCAAACTTCATTTGAATCTTTTGTGCATTTCTTTATTTCACTCTGGTTTCCAAACATCCTACCAAATCTATTTTACTCTTAGTCAAAAAGTCTTTAAACTCTCTTTGTTTAAAGGACTTATTAAGTCCTGTAATGTTCCAAGTGCTGAATATCATATTGGTGGGATTGTAGTTGGAGTAGGCCCTTTTGTAACCCCTTGTATGTGCCTTTTTTCAATCCTGTCAGGTGGTTCTTCCTGAATTCTCAATACTGCATACTTGTTCCTTCTTGTTAGTTCTTCAAGTTCAATAGAAGGCTGTCCTTTTGTTTTAGGCTTGCCCTAGTAAATCTTAATATGTTTGCCCCTATCTTCAATCTGTATTTGTACCTCTTGCAGCTTTTCTTATGTAATCTCTTCTTCCTTCTGTATCTCCTCATCAGGTGGCATTTTATTCTCTTCATTATCATCTTCTTTAGCTTTCCTCACCCATTGCTGCTTTTTATCCTTTTTCTTCTGCATCCCTCTCTGTGGTTCCTTTTTGTATTCACCATTAGGATGCCCAAATTTGTTGCATTCTTGACAGAATACTGGTTTTCATTCATACTCCACACTTTGCACCCTAATTTTGCTATCTTTTTGTTCTAGTTTCAGCTCATCTGGCATCGATTGTGTTATATCCATTTCAATTAGCACACGAGCATAAGATATTCTCTCACACTCTACAGTTAATCTATCAGTACATACAAGTTTCCCCAAACAACTAGCAATTCTTCCCAAGTTCTCTTCTGCCCAACATTGGATAGGTAGCCCAGGAAAGTTGACCCACAATGGCATCACACGCATAGCCTCCTTGTCAATTTCAAAATCCGGCACCCAGTTCTTCCACACAAGAGGCCTATTATTGAAAGTATAAGGCCCTTTTGCCATAATCATCATTTTTTCCTCAATTGATTCAAATCTAAAAATGAAGTAACCATCATCATGCATAAGAATCGTAGGAGTAGTTACTGAATTCCATACTCCATAGGCGAATTTCAGCATCTCCTTGAACGTAGGGTTGCCTCCGATAACATAGCCTATTAGAGCTGATTCCCATTTCTTACACCGCATTTCAATTTCTTCCTGATTCAGCTTTACACCTTTAATTCCATCTCGTATTTCTGGTGGGTAGAATTTCAGTTGTAATCCTTGTTGCACTATTCTATTGCCTTTAACCACTTCCGCTATAGTACGTGTTTGTTCTCCAGATCCAGTAGAGTATGTCAATTTTCGAGCTGTTGTAGCCATCTGGTTCTCCATTTCAGTTATAGTTTCAGTATCCATCAATTTTGGTCCCTGCATGATCATCGGTGCACTTCCCATTTCGATTATCCATTGTACCAGTTGAATTGGAGCTAGCTGCTGTACAGTTCCTGGTTCCGGTGTGACTAGTCGATTCGTTGGTTCCTTTGTATTCTCCTCTATCTGTGGTTGCTGAGATTGTGCTTTCCGAGTAGTTTTCCGGCGAGTCATCGTTATCAGTGTACATTAGCTATTCCTTGCTAACATGCGCCTCTAGAGCAATAACCGCCCTTCACCCACCCCTAAAGTATCTTCATTCATTGTAAGTAGTCCGCGAATCCAATATTCATCATTTTCAAGAAACATACCTTTTGTTTTATTAACCAAGGACATTATTTAAGTAACTTTTTAAAATTATAAATTTATTGATATGGAGTACACACAGTAAAATATTGATCGATCTTTCATAAGTGCATCACATGTTAGATAAAATTGTTATTGTAATTAATCTTAAAAATCTTTAGTAGCTTTTGTATTTATTATTTGAGCTTTTATTTATAAAAAATTATTTAACACAAGAAAAGTACTATCTTTACTAGAAGGTTACATTCACTTTTTAAAAACTTTATTATGGTATTGTATTCATTAATTGACCTTTTCAATTGATAAAAGATATTTTTATATTTTCTTATTAGGTCATAAATTAGGAATGTAGCAAATTTCCTGTCCAAGTTTTTATGTTTTTGTTTCAATTTTTTAAGTTTTAACAATAAAAGTTTTCCTAATATTTTGATTTTTATATTAAATTATTCAAATATTCATATACATATCAATAAGAATTTTAGCAACAAGAACTAATGTAGTATTTTTTATCTTTGGGAGTCGTGATGGCGCCTACTAGTGAAAGCTAGGCAAGCCAATCATTTGAATTATTTACCTTATTTTCATTTTAATCCGTTAACAATTAAGAACCACCATTTAATAAGCAACAAAATTTAATAAGCGGAAGACTGAAATGCAATTTTTTTTAATAATGCTACCAGTACCAATCCATAACAAAACTACCCAGAACTGGTATCACAAATTTATAGACTGTCTAGGAATACTACAAATAAATGTTTGAAAGATTAAAACGACATTGTCTTTAGAATACATGAAAGAAACATAATGAAAAGATAGAAGGAGACGCCAAGGCCTGCGAACGCCTGCAGGACTATCGCGGGTCGCCTGATGAACTGGAAGCAGCAACTCCACTGCGGTCTGAAAGCTACAATATCGAGATCTGCATAAAAGAGTGCAGAGTGTAGTATCAGCACAACCGACCCCATGTGCTGGTAAGTTCCTAGCCTAACCTCGACGACGTAGTGACGAGGCTAAGACCAGACTACCAAATAAACCTGTGCAGTTAAATAATGTACAACGAAATATAAAGGAAAATATTTACAGTATAAGATAGAAGGGGGAAATATATTGGCGGGTATAACAGGCAACAACAGAAACCAATAGAGAAATGCAAAAAACGCCATAATTCAATAACAAGCAAAAGATAAAGAAATAAGGAACAAGTAGACATGTGATACCGTTGCAAGCGTGCAACCCGCTCCCATTTCATATAGTACCATTGCAGGCGTGCAACCCGCTCCCATTTCATATAGTACCGTTGCAGGCGTGCAACCCGCTCCCATTATATATAGTACCGTTGCAGGCGTGCAACCCGCTCCCATTTCATATAGTACCATTGCAGGCGTGCAACCCGCTCCCATTTCATAAATCAACACCAATTATAAAAGAATCCCGATGAGGGAACAGTAATATAACAACAATATCCCGGCAAGGGAACAATAATACAACAACAACATCCCAGTACGGGAACAATAATATAATAACAATGATAATAGGCTATATAGTTGATATTTACACCTTAATTGCCCATGCTTTGTTATTGTTTTATAAGGTAATTTGCCAATAAAATGCTTTAAATGGTGCTAATTAGTTTCGCAGGGAATATTATATGTGAGGAAGCAACATGAAGTGTTTGGAGGCAATAATGTGAAGAATACACCCACTCGAGAAGTACCCGAACACAAAAGAGCAAAAGAAAATGACTGGACAAAAGTCCACCGCGACCGCGAGGGACATCGGAGCAGAACGCGGAGACAAAACACAAAAAATAGGCCCAGGCAGTGTTCACCACGATCGACCGCGGTCCACGCCGCGGCCGTGGTGAACTATTTACGATTCAGAAATTTAAGGGCCAAAGTGTCAATTCAGGGAAACTTTTGGTAAAACCTTTATAAGATGTAAAAACTCGCCCAAAATAGTTTAGGCTTATTTTGAGATTACTTTTGGAAGAAGAACAAGTGTAAGAGATCACCCACAATATCTTAGTTCTTTATCTCTTCTATTTTTCTTGCAATTCTTCCATTATGAATAATGTAGTAGTTTTATCTTATGTTGTTATGAGTAGATAAATACTTTAATCTAAGGTTTTGGTGAAACCAATTGGGGATGACTTAGTTGTTATATTAATATAGTTTTGAATTGGTTGTTAATCTCAATTTGTTCATCTACGTTTTGATTGTGGTTAGTTAAAAGGGGCCTCAATTATCCGCCCCTATTAGTATGTATCTGCTTGAGAGAGAGAGAGAGAGTGTGCATATTTAGGTGATTGTATTAACAACATCACTCCTAGAGTATAGACGAGAGTCATAACCGAGGGTTTAGAGGTTGGATTAGAGATAACGATACCTCGGGTGCAATCTAAGTGAAC
>MU774733.1:65052-114371 GCA_026770625.1 Nicotiana glauca
GAATCTAGTTAGCGTAGCTTGAGAAAGTGCGTCTAGTAAATTATCATAATTGCTTGAGAAAGATTTATGATAGCTGGAGAGTTCATGATTGATGGAGACAACTAAGTCTCAGTTATAAAACATATTCAATCAAGGAAATCAACAACGGGGGAAACCATTACCTTAGACTTTATTATAATTATATACAAGTAAGCTTAGTTAACTTTCAACTGTTATTTATTTTCAGTTTAGTTGTTAGATATATCATCAATTGTGAATTACAAAGTTTGAGGAAATTGATTCTGTGAATTTAGTAAGTTCGACAAAAGTAATTGATATGTTAATTCTCTGTGGTTCGACTCTGGGCAGAATTACTCAAACTATATTTGCTACGTCCGTGTGTATTTTTTTATAAGGCATAGTTTGGCATTATCAAATTTTGGCTCCGTTGCCGGGGAATTAAAGGTGTTATCAATTACAATTGAAAGAAGTACAAAAATTCGTAGTGTAGTCAGTTTTCTCTATACTCAATCTTTTCATTGAAATTCTAACGTTTGAGCTCTTGTGGAATTCAGGTATATGCCTAGAAATTCTTCGAGGACTGGAGAACTGCTAGAAGGACTCTAAGACCCCTAGAAAACATTCAGGGAATTGAACCGTGCCAACAAGAGAACACAACAATCCCAACAATCACACCTGCTCAAATTTGACATGGGTGATGCAGACAACGTCGTTGGAAATGTTGGGGATCCGCCAGCAAAACCCAACGTGAGAGTAGTGGCACCTCTTGTGCCTGAAGCTGTACTTTATGACTGGGCACAACCCACATCTGATAACCTGGCCACTGCCATAGCTGTGCCCGCAATCCAAGCGGAGACATTCCAGATAACCAACAATATGCTGCATCTACTGCAATATTGTTCTCCGGGTCATACATTGAAGACCCGCAGCAGCACTTGAATTTTTTCTTGTCAATTTGTATGACCCAAAGGCAGCCGAATGTGACCCCGGAAGCTATCAAGCTACTACTATTTCCATTCTCTATAACCGGGAAAGCTCAAACTTGTCTAAATTCGCTCCCTATCAACTCCATTGCCACCTGTGAGGAATTAGTCAAGCCGTTCCTGAATAAGTTCTATCCACCCAACAAGACTGCAAGACAGATTGATAAAATATTGCAGTATAAGCAGCAACCGACTGAGTCTTTGCAAGAAACTTGGGACAAATTTAAAGGGATGCTAGTGAAGTGACCTCACCATGGCATTCCAGACCAGATGCTTGGACAGAGATTCTACATGAGGTTAGTTGACAATCTAAAAGTAAATGTGGATGCTTCAGCTGGAGGTGCATTTTTGAGTAAGACATTCACCGAGTGCAAAATCCTTCTTGACAAGATGTCAAAAAATTCAGGGTAGATGACTAGAGCTACAACACTGGCACCTATAGTGCATTCAGTTCATCTGGACCCAAATAATTCACATGGAGAGAATATGGCCACACTCATGACCCAAATGAGCATATTGACAAAGAAGATTGATGAGATGGGTACAAAACAGGTGCACATTATTGATATAACAAATGGAGGACTGTGTACACCTTGTATTAATCAGTCTTATGTGTGTTCATGGAGCAGAGAAGGCGAAAATCAAGGGGCGAGGGAAGATATGAATTATGTCAACAACTATGGGGGTCAGAGATAAGGAGCACAGCAATGGAGACCGCCACAAAATCAGTAGTACAGGCCTAACATACAACAGCCTGGGGGTATGAACCCTCTAAACCAAATGGTGCCAGTACCATATCAGAACTCACAGGGCTATCCACAGCAAAATCAGCAGCAACTAACATATCAACCACCTCCTCAGCAAGATAACAACATGATAGAAATCAGGGGTATGCTTCAGCAACTCATTGGGACAAATAATAAAGTACAGGAAAAGTTGGCAGTGCATGATTCATCCATAAAGAACATTGAAACGCAGCTAGGACAGCTATCCATGGCTTTAAACAACTGCCCCAGGGAACTTTGCCTGCAGACACAAACATAAACCCCAAGGAGCAAAACCCGAATCAAGTGATGGCAGTGACCCTCCGGAATGGGAGAGACTTAGACAGAGAGCAGGAAATTATACAAACCACCAAGGAGAATACACTCGCCACTCCAGTTTCGTTAAAGATAGATGCAACAACAGAGCTTACTGAAGTGGTGGTTGAGCAGAGTCAGGAGGAAAAAGGCAAGGAAAAGATGAATGAGCAAGCTGCAGAACAGGTGGCACCTCTTGTACCAGAAAATTCCAACATAGAGAAGCCAGCAATCAATGCACAAAGGGTGATACCTGCACCCTTCCCTCAGAGACTGGTAAAACAAAAGAAGACAGACCAATACAAGAAATTTATGGAGATGCTGCATCAAATTCAGTTGAATATTCTGCTGGTGGATGCTCTGAGGGAGAAGCCCAGTTATGCCAAGATGATGAAGGATCTAATGTCATTGAAGTTTGATTTTCAGGATCTGTCCACTGTGACTCTGACACAGACCTGCAACGCAGTAGTAACAAGACCGATGGCTCAAAAGATGTCTGATCCAGGTAGCTTCACTATTCCATGCACAATTGGGAGTTATGCCTTCGCAAAGGCATTATGTGATTTGTGAGCCAGTATAAATCTGATGCCGCTGGCAGTGTACACCAAGCTGGGCATTAGCAGAGCTAGAGCGACTTCGATGCTGCTACAACTGGCTGACCACACGGTGAAAATGCCAACTGGTATTCTTGATGATGTGTTGGTGCAAGTGGGGAAGTTCATGTTCCCAGCCGACTTTGTTATTCTGGATTGTCGGGTAGATGAGGAGATACCTCTCATTTTGGTTAGATCATTTTTGGTCACTGGAAGAGCATTGATCGATTGTGAGACTGGGGAATTAAAAATGAGACTGAATGGTGAAGAAGTCATATTCAATGTTCAGCAATCTATGAGGAGACCCAACGAATATGCTAATTGCTCTCTAGTGGAGGCAGTAGATGTGATCCTGCAAGAAGATGATATGACCCTGACTGTTAAAGATCCATTAGAGGCATGTCTGACAAATTTAGAAGAGATGGATGGTGAAGGGTTAGCTGAATGGGTCATGGCACTTGAAGGCCAAGGATTATGGAAAAGGGAACCTCAGTTCGAGTCCCTTGAGTTAGAAAAAAGGGCTATACCTCCAGCAGAGCCATCAATAGAGGAACCACCTAAGCTGGAGCTGAAGCCACTCCCAGATCACCTTAGGTATGTTTTCTTAGGCCTTAATTCTACTTTTCCTGTTATTATATCATCCGGTTTGCTAGATGTGCAGGTAGAACAACTCTTATAAGTATTGAAGGAAAGCAAGACTGCCATTGGCTGGACCATGGCAGACATTAAGGGTATCAACCCAGCCTTCTGTATGCATAAGATTCTCTTGGAAGAAGGGCACAAACCTTCCAAAGAACATCAACGAAGGCTGAACCCGAACATGAAAGAAGTAGTGAAGAAAGAAGTGATCAAATGGCTAGATGCGGGAATCATCTTCCCAATCTCTAATAGCAATTGGGTCAGCCTTGTCCAATATATGCCTAAAAGGGGGGAATGACTGTTGTGCAAAATGAGAACAATGAGTTGATCTCAACTCGTACAGTCACGGGATGGCAAATTTGCATGGATTATAGAAAATTGAACACAGCCACCCGGAAGGACCTTTTCCCCTTACCTTTCATTGACCAAATGTTGGACAGGCTAGTCGGGTGATCGCACTTCTATTTCTTAGATGGATATTCGGGGTACAATCAGATATCAATAGCCCCCAAAGATAGAGAGAAAATATCCTTCACCTGTCTATATGGCATCTTTGCCTTTCGGAGAATGCCTTTTGGGCTTTGCAATGCACCAACGACATTTCAACGGTGCATGTTAGCCATCTTCACAGATATGGTGGAGGATATTATGGAGGTCTTTATGGATGATTTCTCCGTGGTGGGAGATTCATTCGAAGACTGTCTTCACAACTTAAGGAGAGTGCTTAAAAGATGTGTGGAGACAAATTTAGTGCTAAACTGGGAGAAGTGCCATTTTATAGTACAGGAAGGGATAGTACTGGGGAATCGAGTGTCCAGTAAAGGAATTGAGGTCGACCATGCTAAGGTTGACGTGATTGAGAAGCTACCACTGCCCACTTCAGTCAAGGCGGTGAGAAGTTTTCTTGGACATGCCGGGTTCTACCGGCGTTTCATAAAAGATTATCCCAAAATTGCTAACCCATTATGCAAACTCCTTGAAAAGGATCAACCCTTTGTGTTTTCTAATGATTGCAGGTTGACATTTGAGGAACTGAAGAAGAGGTTGGTAACTGCACCCATCATTGTTGAACCCGACTGGGAGCAACCATTTGAGCTCATGTGTGACACAAACGACTATGCTATAGGAGCAGTCTTGGGGCAGCGAAAGGATAAGCTGATGCACCCGATTTACTATGCAAGCAGAATGCTAAGCGGTGCACAGCTCAACTACACTATGACGGAGAAGGAGATGTTAGTGGTGGTGTTCGCTTTTGAAAAGTTTCGATCATATCTGATTGGCTCCAAGGTAATTGTATACACTGACCATGCAGCTCTCAGGTACCTGATTGAGAAGAAGGAGTTTAAGCCGCACTGATTCGTTGGGTTTTGTTGTTGCAAGAGTTTGACCTTGAAGTTCGTGACCGTAAGGGCACAGAAAATCAAGTCACTGATCATCTATCATGACTTGAAGGAGCTGAAAAACCAGTCGAGGTCAAAGAGATTCTGGAAACCTTTCCAGACGAACAACTGCTCGCAGCTAGTCTTGAGGAAGTGCCATGGTATGCAGACTTTGCAAACTACATGGCCTGCGGTATAGTTCCCTACGACCTCTCATTTGTACGAACAAAAAAGTTTTAGCGTGATTGCCACATGTATTATTGGGACAAGCCTTATTTGTTTAGAATATATGTTGATAATATTATCCGGAGGTGTGTCCCCGAGATAGAACAATTTTCGGTTTTGCAGGCTTGTCATGCATCAGCATACAGAGGACATTTTGGAGGGGTCGAGACAGCTGCGAAAGTGCTAGAGGCTGGATTCTTTTGGCCAACTGTGTTTAGAGATGCGCACCTCTAGTAAAGGGCTGCAATGAATGCCAGCGGACCGGGAACATTTCCCGTCACCATGAGATGCCTATGAAACTGATTTAGGAGGTAGAGGTGTTTGATGTTTGGGGGATTGACTTTATAGGTCCGTTTGTCAGCTCATTTGGCAATAAGTACATACTTGTTGTTGTGGACTATGTGTCTAAATGGGTAGAGGCTGCAGTGTTGCCCACTAATGATGCAAGAGTGGTGGTAGGATTTCTGAAAAAGAACATATTCACCCGGTTTGGGACACCAAGAGCGATCATCAGTGACGGAGGCACTCACTTCTGTAATAGAGCCTTCGAGAAATTACTTGCAAAATATGATGTACGCCATAAGTTGGCTACCCCTTACCATCCGCAAACCAGTGGGCAGGTTGAAGTGTCCAACAGGGAGATAAAGAGTGTACTAACCAAGACTGTGAATGCCACACGACCTGATTGGGCAAAGAAGCTTGATGACGCACTCTGGGCCTATAGAACTGCATTCAAAACACCAATCGGCATGTCACCATACAAGTTGGTATTTGGGAAGGCTTGTCATCTGCCTGTGGAGCTAGAACATCGAGCTTGGTGGGCACTAAAGCAATTGAACATGGATCCTGACGCAGTTGGACAAAATCGACTGACAGAGTTGCATGAGCTGGAAGAATTTAGATATCAAGCCTTTGAAAGCATGAGGCTATACAAGGAAAGAATGAAGAAGCTGCATGACAAACACATCGTGGACAGAGATTTCAAACCCGGTGACAAGGTATTACTGTATAATTCAAGGTTGAGATTTTTTTCGGGTAAGTTAAAGTTCCGATGGTTAGGACCATTTAGAGTGGTGCAAATGTTCGCAAGTGGAGCTGTTGAGATCGAATCAGAAGATGGGAAAAACAAGTTCTCAGTAAATTGGCAAAGGTTGAAACATTACCTTGGAATAGCTGAAGAAAAATGGGATACAATGGTAATCAATTTGAAAGAACCCCAGTACGCGAATGAGGAGTGATGGCTCAACTACTTGCGTCGTGCCGTGAATTTAAATCAGGCACTGCATGGGAGACAACCCACGAATGTATTGTAAGTGTAGTATGTAACTTCATGTTTAAAAGAAAAAAAAAGCCCGTTCACCGTGACCGCAGCTAGGACCGCGTTGACGACCGCGAAAATTACTGGAGCATCGACATTTCCCCGCGATCGCGACCAGGACCACTGTGATGACCGCGGGAGACACTGCCTCCAACATAAATCCCTTCGCGGCCGCAGTGAGGACCGCGGCTGCGGTGAGGACCGCGGCTGACCACGGCCGCGGGGGTACCAGGTTTGTAAATTTTTTTATATTTTTTTAAAAAATTTTCTATTCTTTTCCTTTTTTCCTTCTCTTCTTCTTTTAATTTTAAAACAAAACACACCCCCCTTCATCCAAAACGCACGCCCTCCCCTAAAAAAAAATCCCCTATCTCCCTCTTTCTCTAAACCCTAACCCTCCCCTCCATACTCTCCTCTTCTTCTTCTTTATTCGCAAGACCCCTCATCCTCTTCCGCAAAGGTATGAATTCCGACCACCCCATTCTCTTTTCCTTCTATCTTTTGTGTTGTATGCTAGTTCAATGTTGTTATAATGCTAGGATTTTTGTCTAGATTTTTATTCTTATTTTCTAGTGTAATTTTATTTTTGTTGGAATATGTTGGTGAAGGGGCTGTGTATTGAATGTTGAAAGCGTGTTGTTGGTGGATGATTATTTGTAGCAAGTGTGAGGTGTGTGGGTGTAGTGAATATTTGAATTGAGGAAGTTTTCTTGATTCCCATGGGCCATGAATATGAAGATAATTTCCTTGCCCACAATGTGTTTGGGAAATTGCCTCAATGGAGATATAAGGAGATGTTGTGACATGGTTGTGGTGAAGTCTGAGTAATCACCCATAGTCACACATTTTAGGCTCATCCTAATATGCATTTCTCTATTTTAACAGGTACTATAAGTTCATTCCGTAAGAGACAAAACACCGGGTCCTCTGCTAGTTGTCCTGGAGGCTTCGTACGAGCTCGGGGCCAAGCCAGTGCCCCTCAGTTCGATAGCAATCGGGTTATCTCTCAATCAGCAGAGACAAGGTATAATCAGAAAGCTTCAAAGAAGTTACTCTATGAGGCCCATATCGATCAGACGACATTGGTGAAAGAGTGCCCCAATATGTTTAATGAACTAAGGAGGTGTCAGCTGGACATCTTCTTTGAGGCTCCCGAGGAGGCCAATATTCAGCAAGTGCGAGAGTTTTATGCAAATCTGCCAGAAAACGAGGAGGGGGTTGTGACTGTGCGCAACATCCGGGTTAATCCTTCTATAGAGGCCATCCGCATAGCGTATCGCCTTCCCACATTCATGGGTGGCGATCACTATATCATGTCTCATCGCCGGACGGTTGACTGGGATAGACTTCAGGAGGTAATCTGTATACCTAGCAGAATGCCCAAATGGCTAGCACAACCGACGAATCTACACTCACAATCTCTTACTTAGGAGGTCAAGTGTTGGCTCACTGTCATCAACACTCGTCTGCTACCATCCAGCAATACCACAGATGTGAATGGGCCACGGGCCACTATGATCTACTGCTTTATGACTCACCAAGGGTTTGATGTTGCCTGAGTCCTCCATGACAAAATATTTATTAGATCGTCGAAGGTAATCAAGGGACACTACTTCCCTTCGCTAGTCACCCGACTGTGCTGCCTTGCTAGGGTGCCTGAGAATCTTCAAGTTGACGGGAAATTACCTCTAAAGGCTCCCTTCCGGGTGAAGAAAATTGGACTAGAGGGAAGAGTGCCGGTGCCACACAGTGATGATTCGTCTGATGATGATGCTGGGGTTACTGAGGTCACAGCTCCTCCGAGAGGGGACGAGGAAGGACCATCACAACCACGCCGGAGCACTCGCATGGCCGCTTTGGAGCAGGAGATGACTGGGCTGCAAACCTCCGTCGCTGACTTGGGTACCCGTATTGATGCGCTGACCGATAGGTGAAGTCAGAAAAGAAATTCATGGGCTGGTTGAGAGCTCTGGATCACGCCTGCAACGTGAACTCAGAGTGATTCTTCAGGGAAGTTCCTTTACCTCACTTTTTTTATTGTCAAGCCATGGGGACATGTCTTTGTTTTAAGTGTGGGGTGGGGGATACTTCATTGTATGTTGGTAATTGTAATAATTAACTGTTTGCTTTGATTGTTTTGATGTTAGAATAGTAGTTCATTAGGTAAGTAGAAATGGAAATAGTAAGTGACTTGTCCCGACGACGGATCTCTTTCGACGGAGTTCTTGAGGGACTAAGTCGAGAAAAAAAATGGAATATAGAGACTCTTCCTGATGACGGATCCTTTAGACAATTTTATTGAGGGAATTTAGTCTAGAGAAAATACCATTTTTTTTTTAATTTTTTTAGGTAGTGTAGTAACTCCCCCTTGGTTTTTCTTTGGGCCACGGTTCTTTTTCAAGGGTTTAGCTTGAACCGGGTATAGGTAGATTTTTGTTTTTTGTTTTAGGTTAGGATTAATGGGCGACGAGCTTAAAATTGAAGGAAAAAACCCTTAGCTTTCTTACACCTGAACACGATAGACGCTAGAGTGTAGCGCTTAGCTTCTAGGGTTGAATCTTATTTAAGTGCCTTAAAAATTGTACGTTTGTACATAACTTGAATACTCAAATAGAATGTCTTGATAAACTAATCCAGAGTGAGTCATGTGCCATGTGTGTGTGAGTGTTACTGTATTCCATGCTGTACATTTGATGCCTAGAGCTTGCCCTGTGTGTTTGCAAAGCGAAATAGTAGTTTCATTCAGTTTTAGAAGTGATATAGGCATTTCTTTGTTGAGCCAGATATGTATATTTTACCCACATAATTGTTATGTATCGTAGTTAACCCCGTTGATCCTATAATCCTTTTTCTTTGGCAACCACATTACAAGCCTTACTCATTTGTTTGAATTAACCATCTATTTGAACCTTTTCACCTCTCATGAGCACTTGAATTGTTATGAACTTTGTAAAAGTTAAAGTGTGAGGTGGTTGGTTTGGCTTTTGAGTGGAACTAATTGAATAAGGAGAAATGAAAAGGAAGAGCCACTTGAATTGAAAAAATAAAAATAAAAAAATTATAATATTTCCTTGATAAGTGGTGGCCCTTGACGTAAGTGTGCTTAAAGAAGAATGGGGTAATTCACATTGATGTGAAGGTGAAATTTTGGTTTGACATAAGTATAGGGTTTGAATGTTAAAATTTATGTATTAAAGTGCTTAGGGAGGTGTAGTAACTCTTATATCTAAATGTATCATACCCGTTTCGTAGCCTACATTACAACCAAATAAAGTCCTAATTGATCCAAGATTGAATGAGCTCGATTAGTCGAGTACTACACTACGCGCAAGCTTATGGTGCATCTTTGTGGCATGTGAATGTTCTTTTTGGAGAGTGAGCGAATTCTGTCTATTTTAGTTCTTAATTGTTTTCACTATCATTATGTATGGAACTACTCTCTTGTGTGATGTGAGGGCATGTGATTCACAAAGGAAAGGTACGTCTTGAGTCTTATGTAGAGTGGTTTGAGTAAGTACAAATGTTACGGGGTACGAAAGATTTGATT
Source organism: Nicotiana glauca (assembly GCA_026770625.1). Classification (NCBI taxonomy): domain Eukaryota; kingdom Viridiplantae; phylum Streptophyta; class Magnoliopsida; order Solanales; family Solanaceae; genus Nicotiana; species Nicotiana glauca. Next base: position 74,816 of record MU774733.1, read on the forward strand.
CTTGAGGTAAAAGTTTGATCACTACTAGGTGTAACTTTTGTAAAATGTTCATGGTGTGAGTCGTTGAGGGAAAAGCATAGGGAAGGAATTTTGATGGAGTGTCGTGAATTGCTCGAGGGCTGGCAATAATTTAAGTATGGGGTGTTGATAATAGGCTATATAGTTGATATTTACACCTTAATCGCCCATGTTTTGTTGTTGTTTTATAAGGTAATTTGCCAATAAAATGCTTTAAATTGGTTTCGCAGGGAATATTATATGTGAGGAAGAAACATGAAGTGTTTGGAGGCAATAATGTGAATAAAATACCTACTCGAGAAGTACCCGAACACAAAAGAGCAAAAGAAAGTTAATGGACAAAAGTCCACCGCGACCGCGGTGGACAGCGAAGCAGAACACGGAGACAAAAAAAAAAAAAAATAGGCCCAGGCAGTGTTCACCGCGGTCGTCCGCGGTCCACGCTGCGGCCGCGGTGAACTATTCACGATCCAGAAATTTAAGGGCCAAAGTGTTAATTCGGGGTAACTTTTGGTAAAACCCTTATAAGATGTAGAAACTCGCCCAAGATAGTTTAGGCTTATTTTGATATTACTTTTGGAAGAAGAACAAGTGTGAGAGATCACTCAAAACATCATAGTTCTTTATCTCTTCTATTTTTCTAGCAATTCTTCCATTATGAATAATTTATTAGTTTTATCTTACGTTGTTATGAGTAGCTAAATACTTTAATCTAAGATTTTGGTGAAACCCGTTGGGGATGACTTGGTTGTTATATTAATATAGTTTTGAATTGGTTGTTAATCTCAATTTGTTCATCTACATTTTGATTGTGGTTAGTTGAAAGGGCCATCAATTATCTGCCCCTATTAGTATGTATCTGCTTGAGAGAGAGTGTATATTTAGGTGATCGTATGAATAATATCACTCCCGGAGAATAGACGAGAGTCATAACCGAGGGTTTAGAGGTTGGATTAGAGATAACGATACCTCGTGTGCAATCTAAGTGAACCGTAATGTGAATCTAGCTAGCGTAGCTTGAGAAAGTGCGTCTAGTAAATTATCATAATTGCTTGAGAAAGATTTATGATAGCTGGAGCGTTCATGATTGATGGAGACAACTAAGTCTCAGTTATAAAACATATTCAACCAAGGAAATCAATAACGGGGGAAACCATTACCTTAGAACTTATTCCAATTATATACAAGAAAGCTTAGTTAACTTTCAGCTGTTATTTATTTTCAGTTTAGTTGTTAGATATATCATCAATTGTGAATTACAAAGTTTGGGGAAATTGATTCTGCGAATTTAGTAAGTTCGACAAAAGTAATTGATAGGTTAGTTCTCTGTGGTTCGACTCTGGGCAGAATTACTCAGACTATATTTGCTACGTCTGTGTGTGTCTTTTTATAAGGCATAGTTTGGCGTTATCAAACAACATCCCAACAAGGGAACAATAACATAACAACAACATCCCGTCAAGGGAACCATAATATAAAAACAATATCCCGATAAGGGAACCATAATGATAATCATCATAATTAAGCATGAATAAACCACGACGAAGTCACAACAATTACAATACAAGATTCACGGGCATGCTTGACACTGACGTTTTGATACTCGTCACCATATCTATACGTCACACTCAATAGGTAACACATAGCAAATGAGACACAATTCCTAATCCCTCAAGCTAAGGTTAGACCAAACACTTACCTCGGTGCCTCGAATAAAATTCAAGTCTCAACTACCGCTTTCCCTCTTGATTCCACCACCAATTCGCTTGTATCTAGCCACAAGTTACTTAACTATATCAATAAATGCTAAGTGAATCAATTCTAATATATGAAAATAGGTTTTCTAAAGTTTTTCCAAAAAGTCAAAAATCGACCCACATGGTCAAAACCCGAGGTTTGAACCAAAACCCGTTTACCCACGAACTCAAATATATAATTTGTTTTGAAATCAGACCTCAAATCGAGGTCCAAATCCCCAAAATTCTAAGTTCTACCCAAAACACCCAATTATCCCCGTGAAAACCTTTGATTTTGAGTTGAAATCATGTAAAAAGATGTTAGAGATTAAAGAAAACGAGTTAGAAATGACTTACAATCGATTTGGAAGAATATATGTCTTTGAAAAATCTCCCAAAGGTGTTTAGATTGAAAAGGTTGTAAAAATGGTTGAAAATGCGTCTAAGTTATGATTTTGCAGGTTGCAGATGTCGCAATTGCGAACCCCTCAGAAAACTGCTCACTTCGCAAATGCGAAGATTTTTGTTGCATTTGCGACCAAGTACAATTTTGGTCACCTTTGCATTTGCGAGGGACCATTTGCAAATGCGACATCGCATTTGCGACATGAACGTCGCATTTGTGACCAAGGCAGCCCAGATCGACTTTAGCATTTGCGATATTTTTTTCGCATTTGCGAGCCAGGCTTCACAAATGCGAAGCCTGCAACATACCAACAATTTTCTAAGTCCAATTTTCACTCTGTGGCCTATCCAAAACTCACCTGTTCCCTCGGGGTTTCAAACCAAACATGCACGCAAGTCCAAAAACATCATACAGACTTACTCGTGTGATCAAATCATCAAAATAACATCAATAACTATGAATTTAGCATCAAAATCAAAGAAAATTCTCATGAACTCTTAAGTTCAAATTTTAACAACCGAAGGTCCGATTCACGTTATTTTAAGTCCGTTTCTTATCAAATTTTACAGGCTCGATTTAAATACCATATAAGACCTGTACCGGGATCCAGGACTAAAATATGGGCCCAGTACCATCGAATTTAATTACATTCAAATATCCAAAAACTCTAAGAATTTCAGTCAAACAATTTTCTTCAAAAATTCATTTCTCGATCTTAGGACCTCGGAATTCGATTCCGAGCATACGCTGATGTGCCAAAGAATTTCGGCATATTTTAATACTAATTGCTTAGATTTTAGCTTATTTTAGATGCAATTATCTCCTTTACTTATGTAATTTTAATATTTTTGCAGTAAATGAGGTTTAAGGACCCAAGAGCATGGAAATGAAAGCAAAAAGTCACAAAAAGACAAGAAAAGAGCAAAATGGCATCGCAAAGAAAGAAATGCGATTGCAAAACCCACATGCGAGCCGTATAAATTACACTGAGATCGTAGATCAAAACAGAGTTCTGGGCAAAGTTCAATGTCAAGAATGCGATCTTTTCTGCGATTGCATAACTTGTGTACGAGCCGCAAAATGGACCGCAAATCAACCATGAAGGTTTCTGAATGAAGAAAATGCGATGCAAAATGCGGTCGCATTTCTACAATGTGGACCGCAAAACATAAATGCGATGAAAGCCTGAAAACTAGGGTTACATTCTGCGATGGACTTGTCAAAAATACGGACTGCATGTCTTCTTTGCAACAGAATTGCGGTCGTATATCTGACCTGAAAGGGAATTTTTGTCCGTTCTCTGTCCCGATTTTCAGCCCACTATAAATAGATTTATGATAATTTTGTGGGCTCATCTTGTCTAGTTTTTGAGCTACATTCCAAGACTTAAATATTTTCACTTTTGGAATCTTTTGGGTCAAGAATCTTCACTTTGTAAGCCTTATGGCATTTAATATTCTCTTGCTTTTGTATTTTAGTACGAGTAGCTAACTTTAAATACTAAGGTTGTGGACCCTAAATGGGTGTTTAACATTGAATATATATATAATGGTTGGTTGATATTTATTTACTTCTCATTCTACATTTACTGTTGGTGGTTGCAAATATTGACAAGTGCCATTAAATTCTTGCTTTGCTTGGAAAAGTGGGTTAGAATTTTGGTAGAAGTAAATATCAAAGACTCAAAGTTTTAAACCTTTTTTAATAGAATCGCGTAGGAATAAGTGGGTTCTATTTGACATATATTGATTGTTCTTAATTACAACTCTTTTACATTTGAAAAAATTATTAAGAGGAAATACTACCCAACTATTTGGAAATATTGGTAGTCATTTAGATATCATTTTCATATCAAAAGGACTTTCCATTAGAAATATATCATATTAACACCGATAGCATTACATTTCATTAAAGGGGGCACAACCTTGATTTCTTTAATCCAATTGTTTACATTCTCAATATTCCAACTAGTTGTTACTTCAAATCAAACTCAACTCATACTCTTGTTACTATTAATTCATACTTTTGCTACCGTTAACTGAATAGAATTATGACTTTAGTCGAGCAACACACTATTCGAGTAACCTTTTCACACCTATTCCCTATGGGATTCGACCCCAACCTTGTTGGGTTATTATATTTGACATCGACCGCCTTACACTATTTCTTAAAGTGTAATTTGAGCGTATTAAATTTTGGCACCGTTGCCGGGGAATATGATTTTGAAATTACTATTTAGTGCGTGCTTTACTTTACGTCTTATTCTATTCCATCACACTTTGCTTGTTTTGCTAGGTGGTTGTAGGAAAACATGTCTGATTATCGTGATGACGTAGAGGCAGAAATGGGAGAGAAACCCTTTGCAGACATCGAAGAGTACATTGAGGATACAAATTCTATTGTACCTCCAGCTGTTGGCGCTGCAACGTTCAAAGTGGAACACGGTTTAATCCTTGTGCTCAGAGTAGAGGGGTTCTTCAGAAATTCCACCGATGATGATCCAACACAACACCTTAGAAACTTCTTGGGTGTGTGTGCTATGCACAAGCAAAAAAATGTCTCTGATGATGCCTTGAGGTTGAGATGCTTCAAGTATTCTCTGGCTGGGGATGCAAGGAGATGGCTCCAGAATCTGCCACCGAACTCTATCCATTCTTGGCCCAAACTTGTCCAGGCATTCTTATCTAAGTGGTTCCCGCAAATTAAGAAATCTGAGCTGCGGGATAAAATCTTCTTTTCCAAGCAAACATAGGGAGAACAGTTGCATTAGGCATGAGATCGTTTCAAATTATATTTGGTGAGGTCTCCAAACCATGGTTTTCCGGATTCGATGTTATTGGAAAAATTCTATATAGGTTTGGATCCTATGAACCAAGCTATAGCCAAGAATGCAGCTGACGAGATCCTTCATGGACAAATCATTCGCAAGGGTGACACAAATCCTTGACAAGATGGCACAACAGAATCAAGCGTGGCATTCCGAGGATACCTCAGGTGGGATTGCATATGGGTCTCCTTCCTTGACCAACCTAATTAAGGAAAATCAAGAGAGAGACCAACTGATCGCAGGGCTTGCCAAAAATGTAAATGTGTTGACAAAAATGCTCATGGAAAGCCAAACAAAGAAGGTAAATGTGGTGGAAGATGTGCAACCCATCTCCAATGAAGAGTTTGAAGAAGCGAACTACATCCACAACCCTCAAGGAGGGTATCAAAGACAACATTACCAGGGTCAGCGACAACAAAGCTAATGGAGACCTAACCCGCAAAGGCAAGGAAACCAACAATGGAGAAATGACCAAGGTGGCTCAAACCAAGGGAACTGGACCAACAACAACTTTTATTACCGGAGCTCAAACCCTTATTTTCCTCCAAAGGGTCAATATTAAAATCAAGGATCTTCTAGTGAATCTAAGTTGGAAGGTATGCTCGAGCGAGTGTTGCAAAATCAAGAAAAATCCGATGCTTCTATGAGGAACATGAACGAAATTGTGGGATCTCATACCGCCTCCATCCAAAAATTGGAGATGCAAATGAGAGACCTTTCTAGAGAGCAAAATCCAAAACAAAAGGGAACACTCCCTAGTGACACAATCGCAAACCCAAGGGGTAATGAGAGTGGCCAAACCTCTCACATCATGGAAATTACTACTAGGAGTGGAAAGTGCTACACGAAGAGGGTAAACAAACAGTTGAAGCAGAAGAGACGGAACAAAGGGTTGAGGTTGAAGAGCCAAGTGTTGTCGAGATTGAAAAGATTCCAGAGGAGTTGCAAGTGCAAAAAGAGAACCGGGAAGAGGTGAAGGAAAAGTTAAAAGAGACACCAAAAACTCTTCCACCTATTCCTAAACCTCCTTATCCCTTTCCTCAAAGACTTGTGAGAAGGGTTGATGATAGCGAGCTTGAGAAGTTATATGACATTCTAAAGCAATTATCGGTGAACATTCCATTCTTGGAAGCTTTTCGAAAAATTCCAGGGTTTGCCAAATATCTGAAGGATTTGATCACCAAAAAGAGGACCACAAAGAATGAGGTAGTAAACATGACTCACCGGGTTAGCTCTATTATTGCCACAACCAAAGTCCAAAGAAAGAAGACCCGGGAGCCTTTACTATTCCATGCACTATCGGGGTGCGTGATTTTGTAAGAGCCCTTTGTGAAAATGGGGCTAGCATTAACTTGATGCCGCTTGCCATTTACAAGAAAACGGGATTAGGGATGCCAAGGCCAACAAGCATGAGATTACAAATGGCCGATCATTCCATTAAGCGGCCAGTAGGAATTGTTGACGATGTGATTGTAAAAGTGGGAGAGTTCCATTTGCCCGCCAATTTTGTAATGCTTGATTGTGCATTTGATAAAGAAATCCCTATCATTTTGGGGAGACCATTCCTAGCCACGGGAAGAGCACTCATGGATTCGGAGCGGAACGAAATTAAATTCCGGGTGAATGATGACGAAGTCACATTTCAAGCAAGCAAGGGTATGAAACTACCACATGAGTATGAGAGCATTTCAGTGATAGATATTGTTGATGAGGTAGAAGATGCCGTCGAAATAAAAATGGAAGAACAATGCCTTGGTGAGGCATTGGCGGCTATTTTGGTAAACTTTGATGGTGAAGACATGGATGGGTACATGGAGCCAGTAAATTCATTGAAGGGTCTTGGATCCTATACTTATACTCTGGCAAAGCTTTCTCTTGACTTGGAGAATAGGGCCACACCTCCCGCAAAGCCATCAATCATTGAGCCACCACAACTAGAGCTCAAGCCACTTTCTCTGCACTTAAGGTATAAATTTCTTGGCTCTAATGATACTTTACCGGTAATCGTTTTGTTTTTGTTAAATGATGTGCAAGTAAACCAATTGTTGGAAGTCTTGAAAGAGCATTGGCAAGCCATTGGATGGACAATTGCGGACATCCGTGGGATCCCCATGGGAATTTTTGAACACACGATCTAATTGGAGAGTGAAACAAAACCAAGTGTGGAACAACAGTAATGGTTGAACTCGTCAATGAATGAGGTGGTAAAGAAATAAATTATCAAGTGGTTGGATGACGGGGTAGTCTACCCTATTGCCGATAGTTCTTGGGTGAGCCCGATGCAATGTGTGCCGAAAAAGGGAGGCATGACCGTAATTGAAAATAATAAAAATGAGCTCATCCCAACAAGAACGGTGACTGGATAGAGGGTGTGTATGGATTATAGGAAGCTCAACAGTGCCAAATGCAAAGACCATTTCCCTATGCCTTTTATTGATCAAATGCTTGATCGGCTAGCGGGAAGGTCATTCTATTGCTTCCTTGATAGATATTCCGGGTACAACCAAATCAACATAGCATTGGAGGATCAAGAGAAGACGACCTTCACTTGTCCCTATGGAACTTTTGCCTTTAGCCGGATGCCATTTGGTTTGTGCAATGTTCCGGCTACTTTTCAAAGATGCATGATGTCCATTTTCTCCAACATGGTGGAGGATTTTCTAGAGGTTTTCATGGATTACTTCTTGGTAGTAGGTGACTCTTTTGAGCATTGTCTTCATAATCTTAGACAAGTGCTTAAGGTATGTGAGGAACCCAATCTTGTGCTCAATTGGGAGAAATGCCACTTCATGGTGGATGAAGGTACTGTATTGGGGCATAAAATTTCAAAACATGGCATAAAGGTTGACCGGGCTAAGATCAAGATTATTTCAAAGCTTCCTCCACCTACTTCCGTAAAAGGTGTTCGAAGTTTCTTAGGGCATGATGGATTCTATAGGCGGTTCATCAAGGACTTTTCAAAGATTGCAATTCCTATATGCAAACTCCTTGAGAAAGAAGCTAAGTTTGTGTTTGATGAGAAATGCCTCAAAGCTTTTGAGGAATTGAAGCAAAGGCTCACCACGGAACCTATTATTGTCACACCCGATTGGTCTCTTCCTTTCAAGCTCATGGGTGATGCCATTGGTGTAGCTATGGGGGCAATGCTTGGTCAACATCACAACAAGGTTCTTCACCCGGTATATTATGCAAGCAAGACACTCAATGGAGCGCAAATAAATTACACGGTAACTGAGCAAGAACTTCTTGCCATTGTCTATGCCTTTGAAAAATTTCGATCTTATTTGTTGGGATCCAAGGTGATAGTGTACACGGATCATGAGACTCTTCGCTACCTCATGGCAAAAAAGGATGCAAAGCCTCGGTTGATTCGATGGGTCTTATTGTTGCAAGAATTTGACTTCGAGGTCAAAGATCAAAAGGGAACTCAAAATCAAGTGGCGGATCATTTATCAAGGCTTGAAGAAGCGGGGAGACCAAAGGGAGATCTTGAAATCAATGATGCCTTTTCGGATGAACAAATATTGGCATTATCTAGCACTTTTGCTCCGTGGTATGCCAATATTGCTAACTACTTAGTGAGTGACCTTATTCCGGAGGGATTGGAATCCTATCAAAAAAAAGAAGTTCTTAAGAGATTGTCAGCAATATTATTGGGAAGAGCCATTCTTGTTCCGCGTGTGTGCTGACAATATGATTAGAAGGTGCATTCCAGAAGAAGAGATTATGCCAATTATAAAGGCATGCCATGACTCACCGGTTGGGGGTTATCACGGAGGAAATCGAACGGCTGCTAAAGTACTTGAATGTGGATATTATTGGTCGTCGATCTATCATGATGCAAATCAAATGGTCAAGGCGTGTGACCAATGTCAAAGGCAAGGATCAATCTCCAAGAGGTATGAAATGCCAATGCACTTTGTGATGGAGATAGAAATCTTCGACGTGTAGGGGATTGATTTTATGGGTCCCTTTGTGAGCTCTAGTAGGATGAAATATATCTTAGTAGTTGTGGACTATGTGTCCAAATGGGTTGAAGCAATTGCTTTGCCAAACAACGAAGCAAGAAGTGTGACCGCATTTTTGAAGAAAAACATATTTACTTGGTTTGGCACTCTTAGGGCCATTCTTAGTGATGGTGGTTCTCATTTTTGCAACAAGGCTTTCACAGGGCTGCTAGAGAAGTATGGTGTCAAGCACAAGGTAGCCACACCTTGTCATCCCCAATATAGTGAGGTCAAGTTGAAGTTTCAAATCGGGAGATCAAGAGCATTCTAGCAAAGACGGTCAATGCAAACAGGACCTATTGGTAAAGAAAGCTAGATGACACATTGTGGGTGTACCGCACGGTGTACAAGATTCCTATTGGTACTTCTCCTTATCGGTTAGTCTTCGTTAAAGCTTGTCATCTACCCATGGAATTGGAACACAAGGCTATTTGGGCGTTGAAAGGTTGAACTTGGATTGGGCTGAAGCTGCAAATTTGAGGTTAACACAACTCAATGAAATGGAGGAATTCCGGTTCCATGCTTATGAAAGTGCAGCTGTGTACTAAGTACGGATGAAGTTCGTCCATGACAAGAAGATCTTAAAAAGAGAGTTCAAGACAGGCGACTTGGTCTTGCTCTTTAACTCAAGGCTAAAATTGTTTTCGAGCAAGCTCAAATCAAAATGGTCTAGTCCATTCAAAGTGGTCAATGTCTATCCTTATGGAGCTGTGGACTAGCATCGGAAGATGGGTCCCGGACCTTCAAGGTAAATGGACAACGCATCAAGCATTACCTAGGCACAGATGGAGAAAAACATTTGGTGGAGCAGTTGGCTCTAAAAGATTTTCCGTGTCTGACCATTGAGTGAATCCAATGGAACATCAACTTCGTCGTGCCGCAACGTTAAATCAAGCGCTTCATGGGAGGCAAACCATGTGTGGTAACATTCTTTTGTTTTTTGAATTTTTAATTTTTGATAAATAGATTTACTTGAGCAATTTAAAATGTGGGTTAGAGTGCAGGGGGTTCGAAAGATCACAACACCTGGTTGGAATGAATAAGAAAGGGAAGAAAAACCATCGTGTGAAGTCTGCTACAAAGATGCGATCGCATTTTTATTATGCGGACCGCATTTTGGTAGCAAACCAAAGCAGAGAGTTTGGCTAAAATTGTTGGTAAGAATGCGACAAGGTGGTGCACTATACAGACCGCATTTCACTTATCCTATCGCATTATGCACCGTATTTGTTACCTTTTTGTAAGCCAAGTGATCCCACCACATAAGACTTATGTGGTCGCATAATGTGTTATGCGGTGACCTTCTCATCGCAAAGATGACAGGTAAGTATCGCATTCTCTCATGTCTCTCACATTCAAAAAAAAAAAAAAAGAACGGAAGAGCAAAGAAGAAACCAAAGGACCAAAGAAAAAAAAAGGGCAAGAACGGCTAAGTAATCGAATCCTTCACACAACGGAAACCCATTCACAATCTCCATAGTTCCTACACTCGACTTACTGGTATGTGCCCTTGCCCTAATTTTCCAGTTCGAGGTTCTTTTTTTTTTCTTTCTTTCTTCTTTATGATTCGTTCTGCAAAGTTGGGTTGTGTGTTGCTTTTTGTAGTTGTTTTTCCATAGCATAGGCGTTTTTGGGTTGGAAATATATCAGGGGCAATGGGTAGAGAGACATTGGCCCGCCATTGTTATAATGATGATTTGAATCCTGAGGACGACAATATTTGCGACCCGCAAAGTCAAAATGCGATTCGCATTTTGGCCGTATAATTGAACCCTAGACTTCTGATGAAGATGATGAAATGCGGTGACTTTTGCCATCAAAAAATTGATATGCGGACCGCAAAGTTACCGCAAAGTGAATCAGACCACCCAGTTATGAACCTTGCATTTTACGGCTATTTTGCAATCGCATTCCCCATTTTGCGGTGGAGTTTGCGATCGCATTTTGTTATGTATGTTGTGAGAAAATCAGTTCTGCGATGGTTATGCGGTCCGTATAGTGGTTATGCAATCACATAACCCACCATAGACTGAGACCCATAAAGTCCAAACAAATCTGCGACGAGTTTGCGGTCCGCATTATATTTATGCGATTGCAAAGCATGTCTTATTTCCATCTTTTCCTTTGAATTCTTCTGTTTCTTCTCAGTGTTGTTTATGTTGTCACTCATACTTCACCATTGTGCAGATATGGCTCCCAAGAAACATGCATCCTCTGCATCTAAAAAGGCTTCCTCCAGTCGTTAGGCATCACAAGCAAAACGTTCACGGACAGAAGCAAATGTGCCAATCCCCACCCAGTCTGATGAGGAGGAGCTCAGGCCCTCAGTTAATTTAGAGGCTGAAGAAAGAAGGAAACGCGGAGAAGACTTCCACCTTCGATTTGGGGTTGAGGGGTCCAGGAAACTGTACAGAGAAGGGCTCACCAAGCTTAAAATCCTGGCCGAAAAGCAATTGAGCTTGAACGGGCTGCAAGAACATTACCCCCACATCCTGGAGAACATAAAAGCATGGAAATGGGAATGCTTCACCGAGCCACCCACTGAGTATAATGAAACCCTTGTGCTGGAATTTTATGCATCATATGGAGCCTATAGGACTGCGCACCATAAACGCAACAGAGTTTTTATTGGCACTGTCCTTGTTCGGGAGAAGAGTGTGTTTTGCGACAATGAATCCATAAATGAATTGTACTTCCATGGCTGGAGAGCAGGCACCGCTGAGTACGATGCTAAATATGCAAATAGGGAGAATTAGCGTGGATGGATTGCTTCGGTGATAGCAAAGGGGAACCCTGCTTGGATCAACCCTGGGCATAAGATATACAAGGAAGATCTCACAAGAGAGGGTCGATACTGGCGTAGCTTTGTTACCTCTCGATTGGTGCCGACCCGGAATAAGACTAACATAGCCATTGAGAAGGCTCTTCTCATTGCATGTATCATGATGGGTATCAAGATTGATGTTGGAGCTCTGATTTTCCAAGAAATAGGGATCCGGGCAAAGCAGCATGCCACTTAACTTCCATTCCCTTGCCTGATCACAACTCTCTATAAAGATATGAAGGTCCCTCTCATGCCACACTATGACAAAATCGGGAAGGAGATGAGGGACATTGATATCACACGTATTAGTGATGCTGCTGCCCCACCACAGGTTTAGAGTCAAGATCCGATTGATATAGAGCACCCCGAATCCCAGACTCTGTTGACTCCTCAGGTTACAGTGGCATCCACTTCTACTTTCGAGCCTGCCTCTCAGCCCACCACTATTCAGCCTTCTGTTGCTATTCCAGCCGTCTCGAAGCTTGGTCTCCTTGCTCAGCATGCCAATTCCAAGGTAGACCAACTCTTGAAGACCTTGACCAACCTCATCAAACAAGCCCCGACTCCTATGCAATTCTCAGTGACAGCTCTCCAAAAATAACAATTAGTGTATGGGGATCGTTTGCAACAGCTTGAGTTAAGAGTTGAGAAGATAGAGCGCGGTGAGGTTAGTGGGTTACCTGGCTTAGGGAGGAGGTTGCTTCTATGAAGATCAACCTCCACAAGATACAGAACTTGGAGTTTGATCTATCATCCCTCCTTCCCATGGATGGTGATCAGGTTGCAGGCACATCAGTTCCAGACTTGGGCCTTGACTTCTCCACACTTATGAATGACATTGCCCCTCCTACAGCCGGGATTCCCCAGCCTCTAGCTCCTCCTGTACGCATTGACATTCCTGATGAGGAGGTTTACGGATGATCTAGTAAGTCTGGGGATAAGGAGGTTTACGGATGATCTAGAAAGTCTGGGGATAAGGAGGTTTACGGATGATCTAGTGAGAAAGAGGAGAGTTCAGGATTCTCAGACGATGATGGCCCTCAGGAGAAGGGCAAGCAGATTATTACTCTGATAGTTGAGGAAGTAGAGTAAGCAGAACATCAGATAACAATCAAACATTTGCTAGCAGATTTGGCCACCCCTGCAGATCCATCAGCCACTCAGCCATCAGTGGGCGAGGCTAGTAGCTCACAGGTCCCAGCTCCAGCTCCAGTTCTGGACCAGCTAGAGATCCCTACTGCACTCGAGGTCCCTCCTCAAACCGAGCTCTCATCGGTCCCAACTTCAGCATCAGCGAGTAACCCTATCATCACTGAGCATGCTACTGACTCCCATAGCGCTTAGTGCTCCTCAGGGAGCCCCTTACACTTTATGTTTTTGTTTTTATGCATTGGGGACAATGCATGCTATTCGGTTGGGGGTGGTAGCCTTGTTGGTACTTTTGTGACATTAGCAATTGTTGTACATATGTATGCCTTTGTGTTATAAACAAACTTATGTACTCATGTGTAGTTTGTGCTCTGTATATGTTAGTATAATTTCCGTACATAAGTTGTGCTGTGTAGTTCGTGATTATGTTTATATTAGTGTTTTGTGATTTCAATGCGTAAGTTATGATACCCTTGTGAATATGATACCGTTTTGCATGTATAAAAGAAAAGTGAAAAAAAACAAGTAGATCGTAATTAGTAATGAATTCCCCTTGGTTTTTCTTCTCCAGGTTCTTTTCCAAGGGTGTAATAGTAGAACCAGGATAGTAGAATGAATCATATTGACCGATTTGGTGTACTTGCTTAGTCTCAAGCATGTGTGTCTGTATATAGCATATACCCTTCCATATATATATATATATATATATATATATATATATATATAAAGAGAGATCAACTATGTGAATTTGAGGCTCGCTCTGTGACTCTCTGTCTACCGAGAGTTATACTTGTATATATGATGGAAGCTTTGAGTTGCCAAGTGTTGACTCGAGGGATTCAAACTATGTGAGCCAAACAGTTCATGTGCATGTGTGTGAGTTCTTTATGTAAATAATTCTTGTGTTTGCTTCTATCATCTAGAACTTGCCCGATTGGTTTTTCGATGCTTGTAATAATTACATTTGGTTGGAGAAATGACCTTAGGCATTCTTTGTGATTTTCGGAAAACCAGTTAGACTTTCAAGCCGCCAATTGTATAGATAGTATCCCTAGTCACCCCATTCGAGCCTTTAAATTTTTGTTTGGCTACCTCATTACAAACCTTTTCTTTTTTGTGAAATAACTCCCTCTTTTGAACCCATACCTCCTTGAGCACCGATAATGAGGCTAAAAGCCTAAGTTGGGGGCGTGGTGTGAAGTCAGAAATTGGCAAGATTGTGCAATGAGTGTAGAAAAGTGCACCTCAAAATGAAAAATTATTCAAGCTCCAAAAAAAAAAAGGAATAATTCTGGTGTATAAAAAAAAAGGAAGAGAAATAGTTGTATGTATATAAATTATGGAGCCTTGAAGGATATTAGAGAGGTATGTAAGGTGATTCTATTTTGGGAACTAGATGCCAATGAGGCTATGTGGGTTGAAGAGAAACAAAGCATAAAAAGAATGACAAATGTGAGTAGTGTTCAAGGAGGATGAAGTCACTTGTATCCAAATGCTTATCCGACCCTTCCCTAAACCTACATTACAAGCCAAAAAAGTCCTTATGGGATCTCTAACCGAGCGTTCTTAGAATAAAGTGATGAATTAAAATAAGGGCAAGCCTATGGTATGGTTTGTTGAAACACTTGAAACTCTTTTCTGAGAGTGAGTGTCTTTGTGAATTCATCCCTTTTTGTTTTATTGCCATTGTACATATTGTGATTTTGGGACTTTCTTTCTAGTGAGGGCACATGAACTGTAAGGTTGAATAAAAGTTGAGTTTTTGAGTCAAATGCAATTGCACTCAGCTGAGGGTAGCATTTTGTCACAGTGTCTGAGGCTCAAAGTTCACAAGTTGATTAGTTTTCCTTGTATGTATTGATGGTTCAGGAAGGGTAAAACAATCGAAGATGCATGTTTGAAATACTAACAACTAACACCATCCATGGTCACTATTGTTTCATGTTTTGTAGATAGAGTCTAGAATAGGTTAGTGTTATTTTAGTTGCTTGAGGACAAGAAAGAGTTTAAGTTGGGGGTGTTGATGTGCCGGAGAATTTTGGCACATTTCAATACTAATTGCTTAGATTTTAGCTTGTTTTAGATGCAATTATCTCCTTTACTTATGTAATTTTAGTGTTTTTGCAGTACATGAGGTTTAAGGACCCAAGAGCATGGAAATGAAAGCAAAAAGTCACAAAAAGACAAGAAAAGAGCAAAATGGCATCACAAAGGAAGAAATGCGATCGTAAAACCCACATGCGAGTCACATAAATTACACTGAGATCGCAAATCAAAACAGAGTTCTGGGCAAAGTTCAATGTCAAGAATGCAGTCCTTTCTGCAATCGCATAACTTGTGTACGAGCCACAAAATGGACCGCAAACCAACTATGAAGGCTGCTGAATGAAGAAAATGCGATACAAAATGCGGTCGCATTTCTACAATGCGGACCACAAAACATAAATGCGGTGAAGGCCTAGAAACTAGGGTTACATTCTGCGATGGACTTGTCAAAAATGAGGACCGCATGTCTTCTTTGCGACAGAAATGCAGTCGAATATCTAACCTGAAAGGGCATTTTTGTCCGTTTTCTGTCCCAATTTTCAGCCCACTATAAATAGATTTATGATGATTTTGTGGGCTCATCTTGTCTAGTTTTTGAGCTACATTCCAAGACTTAAATATTTTCACTTTTGGAATCTTTTGGGTCAAGAATCTTCACTTTGTAAGCTTTATGGCATTTAATATTCTCTTGCTTTTGTATTTTAGTACGAGTAGCTAACTTTAAATACTAAGGTTGTGGACCCTAAATGGGTGTTATGTTAATGGGTATTTAACATTGAATATATATATATAATGGTTGGTTGATATTTATTTACTTCTCGTTCTACATTTATTGTTGGTGGTTGCAAACATTGACAAGTGCCATTAAATTCTTGCTTTGCTTGGGAAAGTGGGTTAGAATTTTGGTAGAAGTAAATATCAAAGACTCAAGGCTTTAAACCTTGTTTAATAGAATCGTTAGGAATAAGTGGGGTTCTATTTGGCATACATTTATTGTTCTTAATTGCAACTCTTTTACATTTGGAAAAATCATAAAGAGGAAATACTACCCAACTATTGGGAAATATTGGGTAGTCATTTAGATATCATTTGCATATCAAAAGGACTTTCCATTAGAAATATATTATATTAACACCGATAGCATTACACTTCATTAAAGGGGACACAACCTTAGTTTCTTTAATCCAATTGTTTACATTCTCAATATTCCAACTAGTTGTTACTTTAAATAAAACTCAATTCATACTCTTGTTACTATTAATTCATGCTTTTGTTACCGTTAACCTAATAGAATTACGACTTTAGTCGAGCAACACACTATTCGAGTAACCTTTTCACACCTATTCCCTATGGGATTCGACCCCAACCTTATTGGGTTATTTTATTTGACATCGACCGCCTTACACTATTTCTTAAAGTGTAATTTGAGCGTATTATACGCCTAAGTCCCATATTTTCCTACGGACCCTCCGGGACCGTCAAATCACAGGTCCGGGTCCGTTTACCCAAAATATTGACCGAAGTCAACCTAAATTCATTTTAAAGGCAAAATTTATTATTTTTCACAGATTTTCACATAATGGCTTTCCGGATACATGCTCGAACTGCACACGTAAATCGAGGTGAAACAAAAAGGAGGTTTTAAGGCCTCGAAACATAGAATTTTTTTCTAAAACAAGTGATGACCTTTTGGGTCATCATATTCTCTACCTCTAAAATAACCGTTCATCCTCGAATAGATATAAGAAGAAAGTATCTGAGTCGAAGAAAAGATGGGGATATCGGCTCCGCATATCGGACTCGAACTCCCAAGTCGATGCCTCAGCAGGGTGACCTCTCCACTGAACTCGAATAGAAGAAAAACTCTTCTATCCCAACTTACGAACCTGCAGGTCTAGAATAGCTGCCGGCTCCTCCTCAGAGGATAAGTCCTTGTCCAACTGGGCAGTGCGGAAATCTAATACGTGGGATGTATTGCCGTGATACTTCCGAAGCATGGACACATAAAACACTGGGTGCACGACTGATAAACTCGGCGGCAACGCAAGTATATAAGCCATCTCTCCCACTCGATCAAGAATCTCAAACGGGCCAATGAACCTAGGGCTAATATTGCCCTTCTTTCCAAATCTCATCACGCCCTTCATAGGCGACACCTGAAGCAACACTTGCTCATCGACCATGAATGCCACATCACGAACCTTACTATCAACATAACTCTTTTGCATGGACTGAGCTGTATGAAGCCTATCCTGAATGATACTGACCTTATCCAATACATCCTGTACTAGATCCGTACCCAACAATCGAGCCTCTCCCGGCTCAAACCACCCAATCGGCGACCGACACCGCCTACCATATAAAGCCTCATAAAGAGCCATCTGAATGCTCGACTGGTAACTATTGTTGTTGGCAAACTCCGCTAAAGGTAAAAACCGATCCCACAAGCCTCTAAAGTCAATGACACAATGTCCTCCAAAATCTGAATAGTACGCTTGGACTGCCCGTCCGTCTGAGGATGAAATGCTGTGCTTAACTCGACCCGTGCGCCCAACTCACGCTACACTATTTTCCAGAAATAGAGGTAAACTGTGTACCATGATCAGAAATGATAAACACGGGCACAGTGTGAAGACGAACAATCTCCCGGATATAGATCTCAACTAACCTCTTAGAAGAATAGGAGACTGCCACAAGAATGAAATGCACTGACTTGGTCAGCCTATCAAAAATAACCCACACTGCATCGAACTTCCTCTGAGTCTGTGGGAGTCCAACAGCAAAGTCCATAGTGATACGCTCACACTTCCATTCGGGAAGCTCGATCCTCTGAAACAAACCACCAGGTCTCTGATGCTCGTACTTTACCTGTTGACAATTCAAACACCGAGCCACATACGCAACAATATCATTCTTCATCCTCCTCCATTAATAATGTTGCCGCAAATCCTGATACATCTTAGCGGCGCCGGATGAATAGAGTACCGGGAACTATAGGCATCTTCTAGAATCAACTCTCAAAGTCCATCCATATTAGGCACACAAAGACGACCATGCATCCTCAAAACTCCATTATCTTCCACTGTGAACTGATTGGCACCACCGTGCTGCACTGTATCCTTTAGGACATACAAATGGGGATCATCATACTGCCGATCTCGAATGCGCTCCAATAATGAAGAACGAGTGACTGTGCAAGCTAACACACGATTGGGCTCGGAGATATCCAACCTCACGAACTGATTGGCCAAAGTCTGAACATCCAAAGTAAGCAGCCTCTCACCGACCGGAATATATGCAAGACTACCCATACTGCCTGACTTTCTACTCAAAGCATCGGTCACCATATTGGCCTTCCCCGGATGATACAAGATGGTGATATCATAGTCTTTCAGTAGCTCCAACCACGTTCTCTGCCTCAAGTTTAGCTCCTTCTACTTGAACAATTATTGAAAACTCTTGTGATCTGAGAACACTTCACATGAAACGCCATTAATAGTGCATCCAGATCTTATGTGCGTGAACAATGGCTGCTAACTCCAAATCATGGACTGGATAGTTCTTCTCATGAATCTTTAATTGACACGAAGCATAAATAATGACCTTGCCATCCTACATCAACACCACACCAAGTCCAATACGAGATACATCACAATAAACTGTATACGACCCTGAACTTGTGGTCAAAACCAACACCGACACCATAGTCAAAGCTGTCCTGAGCTTCTAAAAGCTCGCCTCACACTCGTCCGACCACCTGAACTAGGCCCTTTTGGGTCAACCTGGTCATCGGGGCTGCAATAGATAAAAAGTCTTCCACAAACAAACGGTAATAGCCTGCCAAACCCAAGAAACTCCAGATATTTGTAGCTGATGTGGGTCGAGGCCAGTTCTTGACTACCTCTATCTTCTTCGGATCCACCTGAATACCCTCTGCTGATACAACGTGATCCCAGAATGCAACGGAACTCAACCAGAACTCACACTTTGAAAACTTAGCATTCAATTGACTATCTCTCAGAGTCCAAAGAACCACTCTTAGATGATGCTCATGCTCCTCCAGACTGCGGGAATAAATCAAAATATCATCAATGAAGGCGATCATGAAGGAATCTAAATAAGGCTTGAACACTCAGTTCATCAAATCCATGAAAGCTTCTAGGGCGTTTGTCAATCCGAATGACATCACCAAGAACTCATAATGCTCGTAATGAGTGCGGAAAGCTATCTTAGGGACATCAGATGCCCTAATCCTCAACTGGTGGTAGCCAAATCTCAAGTCGATCTTAGAAAACACTTGGGCACCCTGAAGCTGGTCAAACAAATCATCAATCATCAACAATGGGTATTTATTCTTGATTGTGACCTTGTTCAATTCCCGGTAGTCTATACTCATCCTCATCGATCCATCCTTCTTCTTAACTAACAACACCAGTGCACCCCAAGGCGAGAAACTAGGTCTAATAAAGCCTTTATCAAGCAAGTATTCCAATTGCTCTTTCAATTCTTTCAACTCAGGTGGGACCATATGATACGGCGGAATAGAAATAGGCTGAGTGCCCGGAGTCAAATCAATACAGAAGTCAATATCCCTGTCGGGTGGCATACCCGGAAGGTCTGGAGAGAAAACCTCAGGAACCTCACGAACAACAGGCACAAAATCCATAGAAGGAACCTCTGCACTAGAATCACGAACATATGCCAAATAGGCCAAACATCCCTTATCAACCATACGCTGAGCCTTCATATACGAGATAACCCTACGGGTAGAATGACCAGGAGTCCCTCTCCACTCAAGACGAGGTAAACCCGGTAAGGCTAAGGTCACTATCTTGGCATGATAGTCCAAGATAGCGTGGTAAGATGATAACCAGTCCATCCCCAATATGACATCAAAATCAACCATATTCAGCAATAACAAGTATACTCAGGTCTCAAAACCACCAATCATAACTACACAAGAATGATGAACACGATCTACCACAATAGAATCACCCACCAGTGTAGACATATAAATAGGAGCATTCAAAGAATCACTAGGCATGATCAAATACGATGCAAAATAAGATGACACATAGGAGTATGTAGACCTGGATCAAATAGCACTGAAGCATCCCTACTACAAACCAGAACAGTACCTATGATGACTACATCGGAAGCCTCAACCTCAGGCCTGGCTGGAAGAGCATAACATCGGGGTTGGGCCCCGCCACTCTGAATCACATCTCTGTGACGACCTCTTGCTGGCTGGCCTCCACCTCTAGTGGCCTGACCTCCATCTCTAATACCTCTACCTCCACCTTTAGCACCCCTACCCCCGACTCTAGCTGCTGAGCGGGCGGTGGAACACTTAGTGCCTGAACCATGGCACGAGAACCCCGATGCTGAGAACTGCTCGGTGCTCGAGGGAAAAATCTAGCAATATGCCTCGTGTCTCCACAAGTAAAACAAGCCCTCGGCTGCTGGGTATGACGGCCCTGAAAACTCTGAAGTGGAGGTGCACTGATAGGAGTTGGTAATGCACTATAGGACTGTTGATTATAATACTGCATGTGAGAACCACGTCACCTGGAGCACCGTAAGAAGCATGAAGTGCTGACTGAAAAGGCCTAGGAGGATGGCCTCTACCAAAAGAATCTCTGCCTCCAGATGAGGCACCACTGAATCTACCCGAATGAAGAGGTTTTTTGTCAGACCCCTGGGCACCCCCTGTGATAAAACCATCTCAACCCTCCTGGCCACATTGGCTACATCCTGAAAGGAGATCTCACTCCCCATCTCCTTGTCCATCTGAAGTCGAATAGGCTGAATGAGTCCCTCAATGTACCTACTCACTCACTCACTCTCTCTCTCTCAGTGGGAAGTATAAGAAGAGCATGACGGGCCAAGTTAATAAATCTGGTCTCGTACTGAGTAACGGTCATAGAACCCTACTAAAGCCGCTCAAACTGCCCCTGATAGCTCTCACTCTGAGTGATAGCAAGAAACTTCTCCAAAAACAGCTGAGAAAATTGATCCCAAGTCAAAGCTGGCGACCCAGCTGGTTTAGAAAAATAATAATCTCTCTACCAAGTCTTGGCGGATCTAGATAAGCTAAAAGCATCACATTCGACCCCACTGGTCTCCACTATCCTCATGTTCCTGAGAACCTCATGACAGTTGTCTAAATAATCCTAGGGATCCTCAGAAGATACACCGCTGAAAGTGGTAGTGAAGAGCTTGGTGAACTTATCCAATCTCCACAAGGCATCAGTAGACATAACTGCTCCATCACCGATCTGAGCTACCACACCCGGCTGAACTGCTCTAGTTGGTTGAACTGCTGGAGTCTGAAACTAGAGAGCCATCTGCTCCGGAGTGCGGGTATAAATGAAAGCTAGGCAAGCCAAACAATTGAATTATTTACCTTGTTTCAATTTTAATCCCTTAACAATTAAGAACCATTATTTAATAAGAAACAAAATTTAATAATCGGAAGACTGAAATGCATTTTTTTTAATAATGCTACCAACACCAATCCATAACAAAACTACCTAGAACTTGTGTCACAATTTCACAGACTGTCTAGGAATACTACAAATAAAGGTCTGAAAGATTAAAACGACACTGTCTCTGAAATATATAAAAGAAACAGAATAAAAATATAAAAGGAGATGCCAAGGCCTGCGAATGCCTACAGGACTACCTCAAGTCGCCTGATGAACTGGAAGCAGCAACCTCACTGTGGTCCAAAAGCTACAACATTGGGATCTGCACAAAAGAGTGCAGAGTGTAGTAACAACACAACCGACCCCATATACTGGTAAGTTCCTAGCCTAACCTCGGCGAGGTAGTGATGAGGCTAGGATCCGACTACCAAACAAACCTGTGCAGTTAAATCATATACAATAAAATATAAAGGCAAATATTTACAGTAAAAGATAGGAGGAGGAAATATACTGCGGGGTATATCATGAAACAATAGAAACCAATAGAAAAATACAAAGAATGCCATAATTCAATTACCAGAAAAAGATAAGGAAATAAAGAAGAAATAGACATGTGATACCGTTGCAGGCGTGCAACCCGATCCCAAATCATATAGTACCGTTGCAGGCGTGCAACCTACTCCCATTTCATATAGTATCACTGGAGGCATGAAAACCGCTCCCATTTCATATAGTACCATTGCAGGCGTGCAACCCGCTCCCATTTCATATAGTACTGTTGTAGGCGGGCAACTATAACGACCCGACCGGTCGTTTTGAGGTTTTGCATTTTGCTCGCCAGTTCTCGGGCATGACTAGCCCCGTGTGTTGTATTATGACTTATGTAAATCGTCGGTTTTGGTTTTAAGGATAATCGGAATATATTTGAAAGTACAATTCTCAGTTTGAATCTTTATATTTCAAAGGTTTGATCAAGTTTTGACATTTTAGTATTTTCTCAAATTTGGATTTTTATGATTTGGTTAGCTTCATTAGGTTATTTTGGACTTGGGAGCGCACCCGGAATGTATTTTGGAGGTCCGTGGAAGATTTAAGCTTGAATTGGCAAAATTGAAAATTTGGCATTTTCCGATCGGCAATGGAAATTTTGATGTCGGCATTGAAATAGAATTCTGAAAATTTGAGTAGGTCCATTTTATCATTTACAACGTGTGTGCAAAATTTCAGATCATTCGGACGTGGTTTGATAGACTTTTTGATAAAAAGCATAATTTGGAAGATATTGGAATTTTGGCTTGAATCCGATGTGATTTGGTTGATTCGATGTTGTTTGAGGTGTTATGAAGATTTGTATATTGTTATATCTAGACTAACCTCGGCGATGTAATGAAAAGGCAAGGACCAGACTACCAAATACTGTGCAGTTAAATCATGTACAACGGAATATAAAGGCAAATATTTACAGTAAAAGATAGGAGGGGAAATATGCTGCGGGGTTTATCATGCAACAATAGAAATCAATCGATAAATACACAGAACGCCATAATTCAATTACCAACAAAAGATAAGGAAATAAGGAACAAGTAGATATGTGATACCGTTGCAGGCATGCGACCCGATCCCTAATCATATAGTACCGTTGCAGGCGTGCAACCCACTCCCATTTCATATAGTATCGTTGCAGGCATTAAACCCGCTCCCATTTCATATAGTAATCTTATAGGCGTGCAACCCGCTCCCATTTCATATAGTACCAATGCAGGCGTGCAACTGTAACAACCCAACCGACCGTTTTGAGATTTTGCATTTTGCTTGCTAGTTCTCAGGCATGACTAGCCACGTGTGTTGTATTATGACTTATATAAATTGTCAGTTTTGGTTTTCAGGATAATTGGAATAGATTTGGAAGAACAATTCTAAGTTTGAAGCTTTAAATTTCAAAGGTTTGACCAAGTTTTGACTTTTTAGTATTCGATCTTGGATTTGGATTTTTATGAAATGGTTAGCTCCGTTAGGTTATTTTGGACTTGGGAGCGCATTCGGAATGTATTTTGAAGGTGCGTGGAAGATTTAGGCTTAAATTGGCGAAATTAAAAATTTGGCATTTTCCGGTCGGCAGTGGAAATTTTGATGTCGGGGTCGAAATGGAATTCCAAAAATTTGAGTAGGTCTGTTGTGTCATTTACGATGTGTGTGCAAAATTTTAGGTCATTAGGACGTGGTTATGATAGACTTTTTGATCAAAAGCATAATTCGAAAGCTTTTGGAACCTTAGGCTTGAATCCGATGTGATTTGGTTTATTCGATGTTGTTTTAGGTGTTATGAAGATTTGTATAAGTTTGGATATTGTTATATCTAGCCTAACCTCGGCGAGGTAGTGACGAGGCTAGGACCAGACTATCAAATAAACTTGTGCAGTTAAATCATGTACAATGGAATATAAAGGCAAATATTTACAGTAAAAGATAGGAGGATGAAATATGCTGCGGCGTATATCAGGCAACAACAGAATCCAATAGAGAAATACAAAGAACACCATAATTCAATTACCAGCAAAAGATAAGGAAATAAGGAACAAGTAGACATGTGATACCGTTGCAGGCATGCAACCCAATCCCAAATCATATAGTACCATTGCAGGCATGTAACCCGCTCCCATTTCATATAGTATCATTGCAGGCATGAAACCCGCTCCCATTTCATATAGTAACGTTGCAGGCGTGCAACCCACTCCCATTTCATATAGTACCACTGCAGGCGTGCAACTGTAATGACCCGACCAGTCGTTTTGAGCTTTTGCATTTCGCTCGCCAGTTCTGGGGCATGACTAGCCCCGTGTGTTGTATTATGACTTATGTAAATCGTCAGTTTTGGTTTTCAGGATAATCAAAATAGATTTGGAAGAACAATTCTCAGTTTGAAGCTTTAAATTTCAAAGGTTTGCCCAAGTTTTGACTTTTTAGTATTCGATCTCGGATTTGAATTTTTATGATTTGGTTAGCTCCGTCAGGTTATTTTGGACTTGGGAGCGCGTCCGGAATGTATTTTGGAGGTCCATGGAAGATTTAGGCTTGAATTGGCGAAATTGAAAATTTGGCATTTTCCGGTCGGAAGTGGAAATTTTGATGTTGGGGTCGGAATGGAATTCCGAAAATTTGAGTAGGTCCGTTGTGTCATTTGCGATGTGTGTGCAAAATTTTAGATCATTCGAACGTGGTTTGATAGAATTTTGATAGAATTTTTGATCAAAAGCATAATTCGGAAAATTTTGGAACCGTAGGCTTGAATCCGATGTGATTTGATTGATTCAATGTTGTTTGAGGTGTTATGAAGATTTATATAAGTTTGGATATTGGTATATGAGTAGTCTGTGCTTTTGGTTGAGGTCCCGGGGGTCTCGGGGTAATTTTGGATAGTTTTCAAAGAGTTTGAACTTGGGAAATTGCAGCTGGTATTGCTTCTTCTGTCATATCCGCACCTGCGGATTGGGGACCGCAGGTGCGAGCTCCGCAGGAGCGGAAGAGAGGTGCAGGTGCGGCTTGGAAAACCGCATCTTCGATATTGCAAAACCGGTAAAGTGGCCACAGATGTGAGACCTGGTGAGGCTAGTGAAACCCACACAAGCGGACATTTTACCGGAGAAGCAGAAGCGCATATGCGCTTATGGGATCGCAGGTGCGGAATCCTTGAGCAGAAACTATATAAGCATTCCTTCGCGAATTTTGGTCATTCTTCCACAACTTTTGTCGATTTTGGAGCTCCAGACTGTGATTTAAAGAGGGAAAAAAGTGGTTTCGAAGAGGTACGCTACCTGGGCTTTGTATCTTGTGTTTATGGTGATTATTCCATTGTTTAAATCATGAAATTTGTGGGAAAATTGGAGAAAGAATTGGGAATTTTGGGCCTGGAACTTGAGACTTTGATTAGGGATTTGAGGGGCCGTTTGGGGTCCGATTTTGATGTTCTTGATATGTACAGACTCGTGGGAGGATAAGGATTCTATTTATATGATTTTTATTGGATTCTAAAATGTGGGCCCGGGGGATGGGTTTGGTTAATTTCAGGATTTGTGTTGTAATTTGATTATTTTTGCATGGGCTTCGTTCCTTTAGCATATTTTAACGTCATGATTCTGATTTTGGTTAGATTCCGCACAAGTTGAGGCCGACACGAGAGGCAAAGGCATCTTAAGCTAGGGTTTGGATCGGATAGAGGTAAGTAATGATTGTAATATTGTCCTGAGGGTATGAAACCCCGTATTTCACATCGTTGTGCTACTTTGAGGTGACACACACGCTAGATGACGATCGTGAGGTCGTGCACTGTCGGGGATTGTGACTTGGTCCGTCCATGCAGCTGTTAAGTCGCGTATTTGATTGAAATTTGTTTGATATCATTGTGTTCTGGAAAATATTACTATGTTTTGGGCTGAATGCCATATCTGGGCCTTGTGCCAACCGTTTGGACCCGTAGGGGCTTTTTGCTATTGTTTCCTCGCACTGTTTGATTTGAAAGCATATCCTCAGTCATGATTTTTACTTGTTTACTTTTGATTCAGTTTTAATACTCTATTTTAAATATATGAATGTTGTTTGGGCTAAGCACCCTATTCCATTGATAGCCCGAATGGCGCTGATAACTGAGAGGAATCGAGGGTCTAATTATGAGGTTGATGACTGAGAGAGGTCGAGGGCCTGGTGGTGAGGATTTTATATATATATATATATATATATATATATATAGAGAGAGAGAGAGAGAGAGAGAGAGAGAGAGAGAGAGAGAGAGAGATTGGGCTGCACACTGCAGTGATATTATATATATTTATGGATCGGGCTGCACGCCGTTTATAGATCAGGCTGCATGCTGCGGAGATATTATATATATTTATGGATCGGGCTGCACGCTGCAGCAATATTATATATATTTATGGATCGGGCTGCACGCCGCATTGATATATTGGATCTGGCTTCACGCTGTAGTGATATAACGCTTGGGCTGTAGGAGCCCCTCTGGAGTCTGCACACCCCCAGTGAGCGCAGTCGACTATATATATAGATCGGCTGCACGCTACAACGATATATAGATTGGGCTGCATGCAGCAGCAGTTATTATAAGGTACCTATTGAGCGTGAGTGCTGAGTGTGAGCGCTGATTGATAAGATTTGATTCTCGAGTGACTGAGAGGCTTGTCCGAGGGTGTGTGTATGTGTGTGTGTGTATATATATATATATATGAGTGATGCTTTGCTCAAGGGGCTTGTTTTTATGAAATTACTGATTTCACTTCTCCTTAAGGTGAGTTTATATTGAATATGTTGATTCAAATTACCGCTTTCACTCATCTTTATACTGAGCCTCTATAGAGAATGTTAAACAAATATTTTGAACAATTTTCATTGAGACTAGAGTTTTTACGAGATGTTCGGAATTTAATCACTGATTTGGCGTTGTTATTTCCTCTGGTACTTTTCCTATTTTGAGATGTATGTGCTTTATATTTTGCTCGAGGGGCTGTATATGAACTATGTTTTTTCTGAGAGGCCGATTATGATTTTTATCACTTTCACAATGAACTACGCTCAACCTCTATTGAACTATTAGAAAGACATTTTTCAAAGAATTTTTACTGAAATCGAAGTTTTAACGAGATGATTTGATTTGTATCCTGTTTTAGAAAGATACTGTACCCACTGTGGTGCTATGACGTGGTTTACGTGATTTCTTATGGCTCAGTCATTATTTACTTTTATCATTTACTAGGTTGGCGTACTCACATTACTCCATGCACCTTGTGTGCAGATCCAAATATTTCTGAGCTCGGTGGCAGGTTCATTGGAGATAGTAAGGTAGTTGCACGACGTTCGCAGCCCTGCCTTCTCCTCCCGATCCTTATTATTTTATATTTTAGGCTTATATTGTATTAAGCAGACAATGTTGAATTTTATTTAGTGGCTCATGACTAGTAACACCAGATTCGGGCCGGGTTGATGTATTTACATACTTGATTCAGTGTATTTATGTTGATACATATTAATATGAAAGATTTGAGGTTTAATCTGTTTTAGAAAAATACAATGTTTACGAAAGATCTTATGTATTGTTCATGTTGTTTCGGCGAGCCTAGTTCTGTGATAGGCGTCATCACAACCAGGGGATTTGGGTTCGTGACAGCAACCTGCTCCCATTTCATATATCAACACCAATTATAAAAGAATCCCGGCGAGGAAACAGTAATATAACAACAACATCCTCGCAAGGGAACAATAATATAGCAACAATATCCCGACAAAGGAACAATAATATAACAACAACATCCCGGTAAGGGAACAATAACATAATAACAACATCCCGGCAAGGGAACCATAATATAACAACAACATCCTGGCAAGGGAACCATAATGATAGTCATCATATTAAGTATGAATAAATCACGACGGAGTCACAACAATTACAATATAAGACTTACGGGCATGCTTGACACCAACGTATAGATACTCGTCACCATGCCTATACCTCGCACTCCACAGGTAACACATAGAAAATAAGACACAACTCCTAATCCCTCAAGCTAAGGTTAGACTAAACACTTACCTCGGTACCTCGAACAAAATTCAAGTCTCAACTACCGCTTTCCCTCTTGATTCCACCACCAATTCATTTGTATCTAGCCATAAGTTACTTAACTATATCAATAAATGCTAAATGAATCAATTCTATGCATGAAAATAGGCTTTCTAAAGTTTTTCCCAAAAAGTTAAAAATCGACCCCGAGCCTACATAGTCAAAACCCGAGGTTCGAACCAAAACCCGTTTACTCATTCACCCATAAACTCAAATATATAATTTGTTTTAAAATTGAACCTCAAATCGAGATCCAAACCCCCAAAATTTAAAAATCCTAAGTTCTACCCCAAACACCCAATTTTCCCCATGAAAACCCTTGATTTTGAGTTGAAATCATGTAAAAAGATGTTAGAGATTAAAGAAAACGAGTTAGAAATGACTTACAATCTATTTGGAAGAATAGTAGTCTTTGAAAAATCGCCCAAAGGTGTTGAAGTTTTGAAAAAGTTGTAAAAATGATTGGAAATGCGTCTAAGTTATGATTTTGGAGGTTGCAGATGTCGCAATTGCGACCCGAACCCCTCAGAAAACTGCTCACTTCACAAATGCGAAGATTTTTTGTCGCATTTGCGACCAAGTTCAATGTTTGTCACCTTCGCATTTGCAAGGGACCCTTCGCAAATGCGGCATTGCATTTGCGACATGAACGTCGCATTTGCGGCCAAGGTAGCCTAGGTCTACTTTTGCATTTGCGATATTTTTTTTCGCATCTGTGAGCTCGCATTTGCGAGAAAGGCTTCACAAATGCGAAGCCTACAGACCTGCAACATACCAGCAATTTCCTAAGTCCAATTTTCACTCTGTGGCCTATGCAAAACTCACCCGAGCCCTCAGGGTTCCAAACCAAACATGCACGCAAGTCCAAAAATATCATACGGACTTGCTTGTGCGATCAAATCATCAAAATAACATCAATAACTATGAATTTAGCATCAAAATCAAAGAAAATTCTCATGAACTCTTAAGTTCAAATTTTAACAACCGAAGGTCTGATTCATGTCAATTCAAGTCCGTTTCTTACCAAATTTTACAGGCTCGACTTAAATACCATATAAGACCTGTACCGGGCACCAGAACCAAAATATGGGCCCGATACCATCGGATTTAATTACATTCAAACTTCCAAAAACTCTAAGAATTTCAGTCAAATAATTTTTTTTTCAAAAAATTATTTCTCGGGCGTGGGACCTCGGAATTTGATTCTGAGCATATGCTCAAATCCCATATTTTCCTACGGACCCTCCGAGACCGTAAAATCATGGGTCCAGGTCCGTTTACCTAAAATATTGACCGAAGTCAACCTAAATTTATTTTAAAGGCAAAATTCATCATTTTCACAGATTTTTACATAATGACTTTTCGAATACACGCCCCGACTGTGCATGCAAATTGAGGTAAAACAAAAAGAAGGTTTTAAGGCCTCGGAATATAAAATTTATTTCATAAAACAAGTGATGACCTTTTGCGTCATCACAAGTATGCTGAAACAAAAATGGCTAATATTTGCCTAATTTGAAAGAATAGATATCAATATAAATAAATATTGGAGTGCTAATACATGTTTGTTGTTAAGCCAACAATGAAAAATATAACTTCTCTTTCCAACAACAAAAGGAGACTATATACAATAAATAGACTTTGACAGAATGCATATCAAATTATTTTTGAAGTATCGAATGAAAGTGTAATATAAGGTTACTACCGAAGGTACTTAGAAACTCTCTTCTTCTCGGTTCTCCTGATATTAAGAGTATTTTCTAACTTCTTTTCAATATCTCATATACTTCCTCTTGTAGAATAGTCAAGATTTGTATACAAACAAAACTTCACTGCATATTGGAGGACATGTATATGTGAGCCAAAGTTACGCCCAAAATCATTTTTTACATTATTTATGTTAGCATAATCAAGGTCTATTAGCAGAATAATCAACGTTCTATTGTATGAAAAGATCCACGTATGTCCAAGTATATTTCTAACAAATAGAGACAAAATCTCCGACGCTAATGCATAGCACACATCTTAAAGAAAATGAAAAACAAAATCCCAAAGTATAGGGATATAACTTTTTTGAAATATTGTCGTGAAAATAACAATTTTTTATACTGTCACAACTTCTCAATGCAGATACTTTAGCCGAAAGCTTGGGATCTAAGTAATGAATACTTTTTCTTCCAATGGTTAGTGAGTACACTTACATATGACAATTATGGTAAATTATATATTTTAGATTATTATATGGTGTTATTTTAGTATACATTGCATTAGATATTGATATGTACGCCTTTGCCTATACTGTTTTTGGTGAACGTAATTTAGTTAATAATGTTATATGGAGATTTAGTTTGTGAATATAAGACAAGAATTGAATCTCTGATCAACGTTAATGCAATGTATACTAAAATAACATTGTAAAGATGTTATATTAAAGTCAACTAAGAATTTTACTAAAACTGGAATTAAAGTAAAGGTTCAAGACCTTGTAAAGATGTTCAACTGCGAGGTTCATTCAACATTCCAATAAGGTGAAAGTCGAAGTAAAAGCTTTAATAGCCTATTTAGTCAAGCTTCTTTTTAGCAAAAACGCTTTTCTTTTCGCCAAAAATATTTTTTGCCAAAAATTGAGGTGTTTGGCCAAGTTTTTGTAAGGAAAAAAAAGTACTTTTGAGAAGCAGAAGTAGTTTCTCTTCAAAAACACTTTTTTGAGAAGCACTTTTGAGAAAAATACACTTAGAAGCAGTTTGTTAAAGTTTGGCCAAACACTAATTACTGCTCAGAAGTGCTTTTCAAACCAATTAGCCAAACACAAATTGCTTCTTACCAAAAGTACTTTTGAGAAAAGCACTTCTCAAAATAAGCTGATATTTACAGCTTGGCCAAACAAACTATTAAATGGAAAGGTAGCAGCAATAGGAATCCGAAACTTAAATGATGCTTTTTTGGACAAAAAACACATTTTTAATGTTAAAAAAAAGTTACACAAATAAGTAATTCGCAGTATTATACTGCGAATTACATTAACAAAAATTTAGCCGTTAAAGTAATTCGCAGTATAATACTGCGAATTATAAAAAAAATATTTTTTTTATGCAATTCGCAGTACTATATTGCGAATTGTTTAAAATGGACCTAGCTCTTTTTTCAAAAGGCGTTTCGCAGTATTATACTGTGAATTAGGGTAATTCGCACTATAATACTGCGAAGTAGATTGATTTTACTGATTTTTGGCCCCACCAATAATAATTAACTGACATAACAATAATTCAAATACATAAAACGCAGTATAATACTGCGAATTTCTTTAAAAAATTCTACACCCCAAGCTCGAACTTGCCTTATTTATTGGCGTTTCAATTTTATGAAAATTCATTCAATACTTAACTTCAAACATACGTTCATCATTCTCTCTTCTCCTTATCAATCATATTTTTACAATGTCTGAAGTGCCAAAAATAAGGGTTTCACTGTATTGGGGGGGGGNTTGTTACGTAAAAAAATAAGTGAGCGGACGCGTTCGGTTAACCTTAAAGTAACCGGTAGATTCTTGTATTCAGTGACTCCGCAGGGGTTTGCTTATTATTCTGAGTTTAACATCGAGGATGATGAAACTTTTAGATATTTTTTGCGAATTCCGAATGAATACAGGGAATTTATTGTAATAAAATTATTGAAAATGTACGTCAATGTGGAAGACGTTCCCAGTAATGAGGGCGTGCATAGCAGGGATAACTCCCAATCATCGGGTGGTTATTCTGGAGCAGTTTTTGCCGGACAGATTGCTGATGAAAGAGCTTGCCTTGATTTAAACTTGTCACCACCGGCGAATGAGCAGCCACAAAATAATTTTTTTTTCACTTTATATAATCAACAAGACGATTGGTAAACTTCAATTTTACTACGCTTTAGTGATGTTTTTTTTATGTTTTAATTGAATTTGTATTAACACTCATATTTTTTATAGGGGTTACTGTCCGAATATGAATTTTACAAATTATGACCCCGCCCCTAGTTGGAATATGTGTAGTTCTGGAGTATTGGACCACGATGGTCCATCCGGGAGTCATCACCAACATGAAAATATCCATCATGAAACGTCAAGATAATACGATTTCTAAGTAAAGTGATATAGCTATATCTAAAGTATTTTTCCTGAGTTTTGGGTAACTTATCTTTTTGTTCTTTTTGTGAAGTGAAAACGAGCTTCTTGAAGCTTCTGACCTCACACAGTTGCCCATAGACAACGTATTTACTCGTGATTTGGCAGATGCGTGGAGTCAGGAAGATGATAGTGATTATGACAATAATGCGGATGAGTCTGGGTATGACACACCCTTCATGATGAGGGTGATGATGAGGATGAGGAGGAAGTGAATGTTGAACCTGAGCTGACGAGGGAGCATGTTCATCCACCTCCCGCTAGACCAAGAGTGTACGAGTCCCACGTGCCATTTCATGAGCGGAATATTCCCTACCTTGATAATTTTCCAAGTATGCCGAACGTGGATGCCCTCACAAGGGATGATGATGAAATTCGGTCAGCGATGTGGGATGAGTCTAGACCAGCCGTTCTGATAAAGGGCATGTATTTTCCTGATAAAGCTCGCCTAATTAGAGCTGTAAAAATTTATAGTATAAGAGAGTATCGTGAGATGACGATAAGTGAGTCAACTGCGGAGAAATACAAGGCTGTATGCCGTCGGTGGTTTATGGGTTGTCACTGGATGCTGCGTGCTACCAAGAAGAAATCAAATTTGTGGAAAGTGGGTAAATTTATTAGCGAGCACAGATGTGAAATGGACACATTCAATGAGAATCACTTCAACTTGGACGTGGACTTGATTTCCCTTGTCTTGATTCCATTTTTGTCCATTAGGTTCAAGATTAAAGAGTGTATTACAGCCGTCCACCAGGAGTATGGTTGTATTATAACCAAAAGAAAGGCATATCTCGATCGCAAATATGCCTTTGAACTTATTTATGGCGACTGGGATAAGTCTTTTTCAAATCTGCCCAGGTACATGGCCGCACTGCAACACTTTAACCCCGGGACTATTGTTGAATGGAGGCATGACCGGAGTCCGGACAGGCCGAAATATATTTTCAACTATGTGTTTTGGTCATTTAAACCAACAATGATGGTTTTGTGCATTGTCGTCTTGTAATTTTCATACACGGTACTCATGTCAATGGAAAGTATGATATTAAGCTTTTGATTGCAGTTGCAGTAGATGCCAACGGACAAATATTTCCACTAGCATTTTCCATTTGTGCCAACGAAAGTGAAGAGACGTGGACGCATTTTTTGGACCACTTGAAGCAGCACGTTGTCAAACAATGTTCAGGTATTTGTCTAATATCTGATCGGCATGGTGGTATTTTAAGTTCTGTACATCACTTGCCTGAATGGCATGAACTATATGCATACCACCGTTACAGTGTGAGGCACCTGAAGGCCAATTTCCAGAAGAAATTTCCTGACAAGGCCTTGTATGACTTAATGTGGATGGCTGCAACTGAGCACCAGTAGTGCAAATTCACGAGGCGCATGGAAGCGATCCGGTAGATAGATCCACGAGCCTATACTTGGTTGATGCAACATGAGCTTCACATGTGGACATTGCATGCTGATGGCGGCAGACGATAGGGAGCCCTCACTACAAACGTGTCAGAGTCATTTAACGGCTTATTAAAGTTTGCCCGTGGACTGTCTGTCACTACAATGGTCCGCATGACATTCAAATAGAGTGCAGAGAGGTTTGTTAAAAGGCATGCGGCTGTATCGGCATTGATGGACAAGGGTGTTGAATTTATGCCAATACCCATGAAAAGATTTGAAAGGTCCAGTAGGCGAGCACGGTGGCATTTATTTCTTCAGTACGATCATGAACGGGGTGTTTTTGAAGTTAAGACCGCTATCCACGGACACCGTGGGAATAATCTACAAATGGTGAATGAAAATAGAACGTTATGTTCATGTGGGAAATGGACCATCTACCACATGCCGTGCGCACATGCGTTGAAGTGCTTTCAACAAGTTGGACATGGAGCAACAAACTATATTGATAGGAAATACAGTGTTGCTGTATATGTAGACACGTATAGTGGGAAGTTGCATCCATTAGGTGCTGAGCATTATTGGCCGCAGGAACCTTTTAAGTTGGTATGTAACAAGGACTATTTGTGCAAGCTGAAAGTGCAAAAGAGAACGCGTATACAGAACCAAATAGATGTTGGTGAGTCCGTTTATGCGCGTAAATATGGCATATGCTCACAAACAAGACACGACCGTCGTAAATGTCCTTTAGGTGGTGTGCGTAGCGGTGGTAATCCTGGTGCAAGTTCGTCCAATGTACCCAACTATCAAGGATACCCCTAGTCTTTTATTTTGGTATTATTTTTTGTAATACATGTCTGTAGTTATGTTTGTTTCAATATATATGAAATAAAATAAATTTTCACAATCTTGTTACATCTTATTTTTTAACGTTATATTTTGATATGGTTGTTCAAATATTGAACTTTTTTGTGTTAGTAAACATGACCAAGAATGTGGTATAAAAAAAATTCGTATTAAAAAATAAATTAAATATATAAAGCATGGTACAATAATGTGTTTTATCAATTGTCTTGTCGTTCTCAAAAAGTTGTAAAGCGTGGTTCAAAAGCTTAATGAATGAAGAAAAAATTTTTTTTTGCAGAAAAATTAAATATGTAAATCTCAGTATAATACTACATTTTGTTGAGTTGTCATGTCGTTCTGAAAAAGCTGAAAACCATGTGAAAACCCTGTTTTTATATCAGAATAATTTAATATGTAAATCGCAGTATAATACTACGTTTTGTTGAGTTGTCATGTCGTTCTGAAAAAGTTAAAAACCATGTGAAAACCCTATTTTTTTATCAGAATAATTTAATATGTAAATTACAGTATAATACTACGTTTTGTTGAGTTGTCATGTCGTTCTAAATAAGGTGAAAACCATGTGAAAACCCTATTTTTTTTATCAGAATAATTTAATATGCAAATCGCAGTATAATAGTACGTTTTGTTGAGTTGTCATGTTGTTCTGAAAAAGTTAAAAACCATGTGAAAATCCTTTTTTTTTATCAGAATAATTTAATATGTAAATCGCAGTACAATACTACGCTTTTGTGTGAAATCTTGACTATAAATAACGATTGCATGCTACTTATATTCTTCGCTTAATAATAACCAAAGTTTCTCTATAAGAAATGTCTGAACAAAACGCTTATGTCCCATGGTGCTACTGCGGAGAAAAATGCAGTGTGTACAAATGGTGGCTAGATGGTGGACGCCGCTACTGGGCATGTACGAACAAGCTTGACGAGCTACCTGTCAAGCCTACATGTGAATTTGAGGTTTGGATGGATGAACCATGTAACCAGGAGTACTACAAAGAAAGAATTTATGGCCTTTATTGTACCTGTACAAGCCAAGCGGTACGTGAGCGCCGAACCAACGATGAAATTGTGGTGTTGAAGGCCAAACTCAACGAGGTAGAAGAAGAGGAAAAAAAAAGCTGGAAGAACAACTGGAGTAGTTGGAGCAAATTGTAGTACGCGGTCGTGATTAAACAGTGGCTTGTACGTGATAAGCATAGTAGTGTATTTTTATGTTTCCCTTGTCATGTGTTTGTATTAATTGTACAGTTTGTATCTTTAGATTTTTCGCTTTTTTGTTTGTGTTGTCATGTTCAAATAAAATTGATGTTCAAATTCTGTTCCAATAAAAATGTTGTTATAATAGAGTTGTTGTCATTAAATACATAATGTATTATTTTCTTCATAGAATTGTTCAAATATTCAACTTATTATTGTTGCTAAAGAACTCCAAACTAAAAGTTTTTAAAAAAAATTATATGTAAATCGCAGTATAATACATACGTTTTGTTGAGTTATCATGTCGTTCTAAAAAGGCTGAAAAACATGTGAAAACCCTGTTTCGTGTCAAAGAATTTTAAAATGGGAATCGTGGTATATACTACGTTTTGTTGAGTTGTCATGTCGTTCTGAAAAGGCTGAACACCATCTGAAAACAGATTTTTTTTAGAAAAATTAAATATTTAAATCTCAGTATAATACTACGTTTTGTTGAGTTGTCATATCGTTCTGAAAAAATTGAAAACCATGTGAAAACCCTATTTTGTGTCAGAGAAATTTAACGTTTTGTTGAGTTGTCATGTCATTCTGAAAAAGCTGAAAACCATGTGAAAATCCTGTTTCGTGTCAGAGAAATTTAATATATAATTCGCAGTATAATACTACGTTTTGTTGAGTTGTCATGTCATTCTGAAAAAGCTGAAAACCATGTTTCGTGTCAGAGAAATTAATGTAATTCACAGTATAATACTATATTTTGTTGAGTTGTCCTGTCATTCTGAAAGAGCTGACAATCATGTGAAAACCCTATTTTTTCATAAAAATTTAATATGTAAATCACAGTATAATACTACGATCAATTTGAAATCTTGCCTATAAATAACGAGCGCATTCGAGTTATTTTCTGCGCTTAACAACAACCTATAATCGAGATTTTCCCTAAAACCAAACTTCTCTTTAAGAAATGTCTCAACGACCCCTTCGTTGCCCAAAATGCGACTGTGGAATCAAAAGCATGATGTACAATGATTGGGAAGAAGCTGGACGCCGCTACTGGGCGTGTATGAACAAGTTTTATAGGCAACCGGGCGTACCTATATGCAATTTTAAGGTATGGGTTGATGAACCATGTGAGCAGGAATACTACAAAGACAAGTTGTATCATCTTCAAGATGTGTGTACGGGGCAGTGGGACAGAGAGCACCAATTGAAGCAAGAAATTGAAGAGTTGAAGGCGAAGATCAAGGAGGTGGAAGAAGAGAAAAAAAATTGGAAAAAAATCTCGAGAGGATGAAGCAGAGAATACTAGGTGGTCGTAACTAAGCAATGGCATTTACGTGTTGAGTGTTGTAGTGTATCTTCATGTTTCCTTTGTCAAGTGCTTTCATTAATTCTACTGTTTGTTTTTATGTTAGGTTTGTAAGGTTTGTGTTTGAGTTGTACTGTTTAAGTAAAATTGCTGATCAAACACAATTAAAATAAAATTGTTATTAAAAGATAATTGTTACCATTATTTACATAAAGCACTATTTACACAAAGTTAATAGAAAAGTAAATCAGTAAGTGCCGCATCCTGTGTGCTTCAGTGCTGCTGCTGGCCTAAGTCGCATCCCCAGTCGCCCGGGCACACTATCTGGATCATCATCATCAAGCCGCCTTTTTATGTGAGGATGTGCAGCAGCATCGACATTACAACTGGCAGGATCGGAAGAATAGGCCGTCGGGCCGTCAGCAACCTACAAAACAAGAAGTAATCTTAGCATGTGAAAATGTATTATTATCTTAACCTACAAAATGTATTATTATTTTAAGTAAAAAAATATTTTCTCATCATGGTCTCGTCGGCCTCCTGGGTATATGCATCCGTGATGTGCTCATCACCGCATGTAGTGTCCTCAAAGATGGGTCGGGACGAAGACTACATAAGAAAGTAAAAATTAATTAATGCCAGCTCATTAAAGAAAAGAAAACAAATTGAAATATTAAAGTAATACAAACATACCGCCGCCTGTGGTAGATCCGCATGAACTGCCGAGGATGAGGGATAACTCAACTTGCGCCTGCCATCCACGTCTCGGGTCGGCCGATCCTCAGCTCTGATAGATGGGTATGCGAAGTACTGCTCTACATCCCCGTCGAATGTACCCGTGATTGACAATGCTCCTGACGGGGTGACCTGCGATGCTGGCAGAGATAGCTGAAGGTTGTAAGAAGGCATGCTACTGGAAGGCTCATCTGCCTGAGGTATATAACCCTGCTGATCATCTCCAAGCGTCTCAACTCCAAAGTCATCATCCTGTCCCTCAGCATGTGGGTCGACAGGTGCCTCACCGCCCCATTGCTGGGGACCACCTCGTCGCCGTCCCCCGCAACCCCCGCAACCCCGTGGGGCATCCCTCCCTCGTGCCCTACCCCTGCATTGCGGGACACCCCTACCCGATAGTAGGCCTCTGGCGCCGCATACTGAATGTCGTGGTCCAACCTCACGGCATCTCTCGCCTGCAACAGTGTCCGACGAGCCAACTGTGCCACCTGCCGACCATACTCAACCACTTCAGGGATGTCGGCACACTGCTGCATCTGCTGTGCCAACTGGTAGATGTGATGATGCCCAAAAGCCTGTGAAACATTTAAAATATTAATTAAATAATGCTATATCCAAATTATAAGATATTAATAAGCCACAAAAACATACCAGTGCCTCGAGCCTCCCGGTATACGGTCTGTAGCTGTAACGACCCGACTGGTCGTTTTACATTTTTGAACCCTGTTCCCTTAAA
Organism: Nicotiana glauca; assembly: GCA_026770625.1. Classification (NCBI taxonomy): domain Eukaryota; kingdom Viridiplantae; phylum Streptophyta; class Magnoliopsida; order Solanales; family Solanaceae; genus Nicotiana; species Nicotiana glauca. The sequence goes on from MU774733.1 coordinate 113,282, forward strand.
TAATAATTTCCGCATTTGCTTTATCTAAATTATGACTTGCGGGGGCGGGTGGTTCGGAAGTTAGAAGAATTTCGGGCAGGAGTAAGCCTAGCTGCCTCTTTAAGTCTCTTTAAAAAGGCCAAGTTTGACTTCGATCAATATTTTGGGAAAACGGACCCGAAATTGTGATCCGGCAATTTCTGAGGGTCCATGGAAAAATATGGGACCTAGGCGTATGCCCGGAATCAAATTTCGAGGTCCCTAGCCCGAGTAATGGAATTTTATGTAAAAATTGTTAAGTCTAAGTTTCAAAGATTTAAATAAACTAAGAAATTATTATTTTCATAGGTATCGGGTTTGGATTTCGAGACTTGGTACAAGTCCGAAATATCATATAAGACCTACCCATAAAGTTTGGTGTCAATCCGAGTAGTTTAAGGGCGTTTTGACCCGTTGGTAGGAAGTTAGGAACTTGAAGTTCTTTAAATTGGATCAATTGGTTTTGGGGTCCGATTCCTTGAATTAATAATGTTTTGGGTGTTCCGAAGGTTCGACTAGGTCCGCCTTGTGATTTCAGACTTGTCGGTATGTTCGGGCGGGGCTCGGGAGCCCCGAGCGTCAAATGGTCGAGGTTTGAGCGAAGTCGGACTTTGAAAAGAAACATCTTCTGCTACTTATGTCAAAACTGCTTCTGCGGCTCTTTGACCGCAGAAGCGGTGACCGCATAAGCGGCCATTCGACCACAAAAGTGGAAAGGGAGAAGGGCCCATGCGAACAGGCGACCGCAGAAACGGTCTGGTCAACTCCCCCCTGAACCGCAGAAGCGGCTAAACGACCGCATAAGCGGTCTCCGCAGGTGCGGAAATGTGCCCGCAAAAGCGAAAATCGTTGGGCCAGTGGAGTTCATTTAATACGAATTCCAACCCTTCTCTCTCATATCTTATCCGATTTTGGGCGATTTTGGAGCTTTCAAAGAGAGGGTTTCAACACAACATCACAAAGTAAGTAATTCCCACACACTCTTAGCTTAAATACATGAACATTAGGTAGATTTAACCCAAAAACATCAAGTAGAAATCAAGGGTTAGGGCTAGACCTAGGGTTTTGGTAA
>MU774733.1:115546-127697 GCA_026770625.1 Nicotiana glauca
GTACGGAGACGTCTGTATTTATCTTCGAGAGGCTATAGGGTGTTAGGAAAGACTACTCTTTATTCATTCTTCATCGTGCAAGGGTCAGTGTACTAAGTTTCCTCTTTTATTCTCTCACAGATGGTGAGGACCCGTACCGCCAACGTTCCGGACCCGGGAGGAGCTGCTCCCCCCGTTGCCAGAGGCCGAGGTAGAGGCCGGGGGAGGGCACCGGCCCGTGGTAGGGGACGAGGGCGTCCTAGAGCTATTCCAGTTGCACCACCAGCAGACCCTGTGGAGGATCCCACTACTGAGGAGCAGGGCGAGGCGCCCGCAGCTGTGCCTACTCCGACGGGTTTCATGATTGTACCGGGATTTCAGGAGGTCATGGGCCGTATGCTTCGGTTCATGGACACCATGACTCAGGCAGGTTTATTTCCAGCAGACCCAGCAGCTTCGCAGGCAGGAGGGGGAGCACAGACCCCTACTGCTCAGGCTCCAGTTCATGCAGCAGCAGTATATCAGACTCCGGGTGCCCAACCCGCAGAGGGGGTTCAGCCAGTTGCTGCAGCTGTACCCCAGCCTAGGCCAGCTGTGGAGTACAATCCGCAAAAGTTACTAGATAGATGGACCAGACTTCACCCCCCAGTCTTTGGAGGCGAGTGTCAGGAGGACGCTCAGGATTTCATTGACAGGTGCAGAGACAGACTGCACGCTATGAGGATATTGGAGTCACATGGAGTTGACTTCACTACTTTTTAGCTTGAGGGCAGGGCCCGCAGATGGTGGTGGTCTTATATTCTTGGCAAGCCCGCCGGCTCTCCTCCCATCACTTGGGGTCAGTTTGTGCAGTTGTTTCTGGATAGGTATATTCCGCCCTCTGAGAGGGAAGAGCTGCGGTATCAGTTTGAGCACCTTGAGGCGAGGTTTTCTGAGTTATCTCGCCATGCACTCATGATACTTCCAAGAGATGCAGAGAGAGTGCGGAGGTTTGTCGCCGGATTGCAGCCCAGTATTCGATCGGGGATGGCCCGAGAGGTAGAGATGGGTACAGAGTATCAGCTTGTGGTCGAGATTGCTCGCCGGATTGAGGGTTATCATCAGAGGGGTAGGGAGAAGATACAGTAGGACAAGAGAGCCAGATTCCTTGGAGAGTTCAGAGGTGCCCCAGCTAGCGGCAGAGGTCAGTTTGGGAGGGATCAGCCCAGTAGGCCCCCATCTTCAGCACCACCACCTCCCGCTCGGGGTGCTCCAGCACGCCCCTATTTTAGTGCCATGACAGAGATTTCCTACCGCCCGCCAGCTATTTAGGGTTCTACCAGTGGGTATTCAGGTCCTCAGGGTTCTTCTGGTCCCTACTTCAGCGCTATGCCGGAGACTTCATATCGTCCACCGGCTATCCAGGCTCCTCCCACGGGATCTACGAGCCATCAGGATAGTAGGCTGCCGTACCATGTTGTTTTAAGTGTGGCGATCCAGTCTACATGAGGAGATATTTCCCCAGGCTTAGGGGCAAGGCAGTACATCAGGAGCAGCAACGCACGACTCCAGCACCAGCGGCCCAATTATCTAGAGGTGGAGGGTAGAGTGGTAGAGGGCGATCCAGAGGTGGAGGCCAGACAGGGAGAGGTCAGCCAGCTACTCCTCAGTCAGGAGGAGGCCTGACAGTCGGTGCTCCAACTAGATTCTATGCTCTCCCGGCTAGGCTGGATGCATTAGCCTCAAATGCCGTCATCACAGGTATTATTTCCGTCAGTGGTAGAGATGCATCGGTATTATTTGATCCAGGGTCCACTTATTCATATGTATCATCTCTGTTTGCTCGTTTCCTGGCCATTTCTCCTGAGCCCTTGGGTGTTCCTGTTCATGTGTCCACTCCTGTGGGCGATTATGTGGTTGTGAACCAGGTCTACCGCTTTTGTGTGGTACTTTCTGTGGTTTTGAGACTATAGCAGACCTCCTGTTGCTCGATATGATCGACTTTGAGGTTATCCTAGGCATGGATTGGTTATCTCCATATCACGCTGTTCTAGATTGCCATGCCAAGACTGTTTCTTTAGTAATGCCAGGGTTATCGAGACTGGAGTGGAGGGGCTCCACTGTGGATACACCTAGCAGGGTTATTTCCTTCCTGAAGGCTCAACGCATGGGTGAGAAGGGGTGTTTGTCCTACTTAGCTTATGTTCGAGACACCACTGCAGAATCTCTGATGATTGATTCAGTGCCAGTAGTCCAGGAGTTCGCCGATGTTTTTCCTTCTGATCTTCCTGGCATGCCTCCGAATCGTGATATTGATTTTTATATCGACGTGGCCCCAGGCACTCAGCCTATATCTATTCCACCATACCGTATGGCTCCTAAGGAGCTGAAGGGAGAGGTCAGCTAGCTATTCCTCAGTCAGGAGGAGGCCAGACAGCCGATGCTCCACCTAGATTCTACGCTCTCCCGGCTAGGCCGGATGCATTAGCCTTAAATGCCGTCATCACAGGTATTATTTCCGTCAGTGGTAGAGATGCATCGGTATTATTTGATCCAGGGCCCACTTATTCATATGTATCATCTCTGTTTGCTTGTTTCCTGGCCATTTCTCCTGAGCCCTTGGGTGTTCCTGTTCATGTGTCCACTCCTGTGGGCAATTCTGTGGTTGTGAACCGGGTCTACCGCTCTTGTGTGGTACTTTCTGTGGTTTTGAGACTATGGCAGACCTTCTGTTGCTCGATATAATCGACTTTGAGGTTATCCTGGGCATGGATTGGTTATCTCCATATCACGTTATTCTAGATTGCCATGCCAAGATTGTTTCTTTAGTAATGCCAGGGTTGTCGAGACTGGAGTGGAGGGGCTCCACTGTGGATACACCTAGCAGGGTTATTTCCTTCCTGAAGGATCAACGCATGGGTGAGAAGGGGTGTTTGGCCTACTTAGCTTATGTTCGAGACACCACTGCAGAATCTCCGATGATTGATTCAGTGCCAGTAGTCCGGGAGTTCGTCGATGTTTTTCCTTCTGATCTTCCTGGCATGCCTTTGAATCGTGATATTGATTTTTATATCGACGTGGCCCCAGGCACTCAGCGTATATCTATTCCACCATACCGTATGGCTCCTAAGGAGCTGAAGGAGCAGTTAGAGGAACTGTTATCAAAGGGGTTTGTCAGGCCCAGTGTATCGCCATGGGGTGCACCAGTGCTGTTCGTGAAGAAGAAGGATGGGACTATGCGGATGTGCATTGATTACCGCCGGTTGAACAAGGTCACCATTAAGAACAAGTATCCATTGCCCCGTATTGATGACTTGTTCGATCAGTTTCAGGTTGCTAGAGTGTTCTCTAAGATTGATCTGAGGTCAGGGTATCATCAGTTGAAGATTCAGGATTCAGATATTCCGAAGACTGCATTCAGGACGAGGTATGGCCACTACGAGTTTTCGTTGATGTCATTTGGCTTGACTAATGCTCCAGCGGCATTTATGGATCTGATGAACAGAGTGTTCAGGTCCTTTATTGATTCTTTTTGTCATTGTCTTCATTGATGACATCTTGATATACTCACGTAGCCTGGGGGAGCACGAGCAGCATTTGAGGGTAGTGCTTCAGACCTTGCGAGAGCAGAGGCTTTATGCTAAGTTCTCCAAGTGTGAGTTTTGGCTAGAGTCAGTGGCATTCTTGGGGCATATAGTGTCAGGAGAGGGTATTAAGGTGGATCCCAAGAAGATTGAGGCAGTTCAGAGTTGGCCACGTCCTACTTCAGTGACCGAGATCAGGAGCTTCCTGGGGTTAGCAGGCTATTATCGGCGATTTGTGCAGGGCTTCTCATCCATTGCATCACCTCTAACCAGATTGACCCAAAAGGGGCCCCCATTCTGTTGGTCCGATGATTGTGAGGAGAGCTTCCAGAAGATCAAGATGACTTTGACCACGACACCAATTCTTGTATTGCCTTTCGGTTCAGGGACATATACGGTATATTGCGACGCTTCTCGCGTTGGCTTGGATGTGTATTGATGCAGGAGGGGCGAGTTATTACACATGCCTCTCGTCAGCTGAAGGTTCATGAGAAAAATTACCCAGTGCACGATCTAGAGTTGGCGGCGATTGTTCATGCTCTTAAGATATGGAGGCATTATTTATATGAGGTGTAATGTGAGGTTTATACAGATCATCGTAGCCTGCAGCATTTGTTCAAGCAGAGGGACCTTAATTTGAGGCAGCGCAGGTGGCTTGAGTTGCTGAAAGATTATGACATTACCATTCTTTATCATCCAGGCAAGGCAAATGTGGTTGCAGATGCCTTGAGCAGGAAGGCAGAGAGCATGGGTAGTTTGGCATTCATTCCTGCGGAGATGAGACCATTAGCTTTGGACGTTCAGTCCTTGGCTAACAGACTTGTGAGGTTGGATATTTCAGAGCCCAGCCGGGTCCTAGCATGTGTGGTTGCTCATTCTTCATTATTGGGGGAGATTAAGGCCCCGCCAGCTCGACGATCCATATTTGGCATATCTCAGGGAGACGGTACTACAGGGAGGGGCCAAGGAGGTCTCTATTGGCGAGGATGGTGTGTTACGGCTTCAAGGCCGAGTATGTGTTCCTAATATTGATGGCTTGAGGGAGAGGATTCTAGAGGAGGCCCACAGTTCGAGGTACTCCATTCATCCAAGTGCTATAAAGATGTACCGTGACTTGAGGCAGCATTACTGGTGGCGGAGGATGAAGAAGGACAATGCAGAGTATGCAGCTAGATGTTTGAATTTCCAGCAGGTCAAGCATGAGCACTAGAGGCCAGGTGGCCTACTTCAGCGGATACCCATTCCGGAATGGAAGTGGGAGCGCATCACTATGGATTTCGTGGTTGGGTTTCCGCAGACTCAGCGAAAGATTGATTCGGTGTGGGTTATTGTGGATAGATTGACCAAGTCTGCCCATTTCATTCCAGTGGCGACTACCTATACGGCAGAGAGATATGCTCAGATTTACATTCAGGAGATAGTGAGATTACACGGTGTGCCGGCCTCCATCATATCAGACAGAGGCCCTCAGTTCACTTCCCATTTCTGGAGAGCTGTCCAGAGTGAGTTGGGGACCCGCGTGGAGCTTAGCACGACATTTCATCCTCAGACTGACGGGTAGTCGGAGCAGACAGTTCAGATATTAGAGGATATGCTTAGAGCATGTGTGATCGACTTTGGAGGGCAGTGGGATCAGTCCTTACACTTGGTAGAGTTTGCATATAATAACAGTTATCGGTCCAGCATAGAGATGGCCCCGTATGAGGCATTATATGGTCGGCGTTGTCGTTCTCCTATCAGATGGTTTGAGCTTGGTGAGGCTAAGTTTCTTGGTATAGATTTGGTCCAGGATGCCTTGGATAAGGTAAAGTTGATTCAGGAGAGGCTCCCACAGCTCAGTCCAGGCAGCAGAGTTACGCGGATCAGAAGGCGCGTGATGTATCATTTGCAGTTGGTGAGAAAGTCCTCCTGAAGGTTTCACCCATGAAGGGCATTATGAGATTCGGGAAGAAGGGCAAGCTAAGCCCAAGGTTTATTGGCCCCTTTGAGGTGTTGAGGCGAGTTGGAGAGCTTGCCTATGAGCTTGAATTAGCTCCCAATTTATCAGGAGTCCATCCAGTCTTCCATGTATCGATGCTCCGGAAATACCATGCCGACTATTCACATGTGTTGGATTTCAGTACCATTCGGTTAGATGAGAGTTTGGGTTACGAAGAGGAGCCAGTTGCCATTGTTGATAGGAAGGACCGCCAGCTAAGGTCCAAGAGGGTTTCTGCAGTGAGAGTCCAGTGGAGGGGCCAACCGGTCAAGGAGGCGACCTGGGAGTCCGAGGAGGACATGCGGAGCCGATATCCCCACTTATTCAAGAGTCTAGGTACTTTTCTATATCCGTTCGCGGACGAAAGTTTGTTTAAGAGGTGGAGGATGTAACGATCCGACTGGTCATTTTGCATTTTCGAACCCCATTCCCTTAATAATACTTTCCGCATTTGCTTTAGCTAAATTATGACTTGCGGGGGGCGGGTGGTTCGGAAGTTAGAAGAATTTCGGGCAGGAGTAAGCCTAGTTGCCTCTTTAAGTCTCTTTAAAAAGGTCAAGTTTGACTTCGATCAATATTTTGGGAAAACGGACCCAGAATTGCGATCCGGCAATTTCTGAGGGTCTGTGGGAAAATATGGGACCTGGGCGTATGCCCTGAATCGAATTCTGAGGTCCCTAGCCCGAGTAATGGAATTTTATGTAAAAATTATTAAGTCTAAGTTTCAAAGATTTAAATAAACTAAGAAATTATTGTTTTCATAGGTATCGGGTTCGGATTTCGATTCCAAAACTTGGTACAAGTCCGAAATATCATATAAGACCTACCCATAAAGTTTGGTGTCAATCCGAGTAGTTTAAGGGCGTTTTGACCCGTTGGTAGGAAGTTAGGAATTTGAAGTTCTTTAAATTGGATCAATTGGTTTTGAGGTCTGATTCCTTGAATTAATTATGTTTTGGGGTGTTCCGAAGGTTCGACTAGGTCCGCCTTGTGATTTCAGACTTGTTGGTATTTTTGAGCGGGGCTCGGGAGCCTCGAGCGTCAAATGGTCGAGGTTTGAGCGAAGTCGGACTTTGAAAAGAAACATCTTCTGCTTCTTCTATCAAAACCGCTTCTGCGGCTCTTTGACCGCAGAAGCGGTGACCGCATAAGCGGCCATTCGACCGTAGAAGCGAAAAGGGAGAAGGGAAGGGGGATCGCAGATGCGGCCTTGGGACCGCAGAAGCGGTCCTGCCTATGCGAACAGGCGAACGCAGAAGCGGTCTGGTCAACTCCCCCTGAACTGCAGAAACAGCTAAACGACCGCATAAGCGGTCTCCGCAGGTGCGAAAATGTGCCCGCAAAAGCGAAAATCGCTGGGCCAGTGGAGTTCATTTAATACGAACTCCAACCCTTCTCTCTCATATCTTATCCGATTTTGGGGCGATTTTGGAGCTTTCAAAGAGAGGGTTTCAACACAACATCACAAGGTAAGTAATTCCCACACACTCTTAGCTTAAATACATGAACATTAGGTAGATTTAACCCAAAAACATCAAGTAAAAATTAAGGGTTAGGGCTAGACCTAGGGTTTTGGTAAAAATTATGATTTAACCACCTAGTTAGTTATGTAATGGACTAAAATTTACATATTAGTAATCCTTAGGTTATAGAGAATAATTTCTTCGAAAATCTCGGAATTCGGGCACGTGGGCCCGGGGTCGGAATTTAGTAAACTTGCGGGAAAGGTTGGGAAATCACTTACTTAGCTAGAATTTACCTTGTGAGAATTTATTGATTAGTTCTTGCCTTATTTAAACTAGTTGGTGCTTGTTCGGTTTCGAATTGAGCTTGGAGCCTAGTCTTGTGATTGAAAGAGCGCTTCGGAGCGAGGTGAGTCTCCTTTCTAACCTTGTAAAAGGGAAATTGTCCCCTTAGGTTTTTGTGTTGAGTACTTGCTGCTAAATGCAGGGACTACGCACGCGTTAGGTGACGAGAGCCCGTGCGTAGATACTACTATGTTAGATGTCCGGGTAGTTTAGGACCTACATCATGCCTATTAAATACATCCTTTATGTTAAATTGTTATCATGAACACCTAGTATGCACTAGAGACTTAAAAAGGGAGGATATGAGCTTATTTCTATAGTTAATTTATGTTTGATTTGGTATTTTGACCATTTATGTGTCATGTATGTGAACTTGATATTTCATTCTTATTTGTGGATCGGGCCGATCGCCTCGGTATGAATAGATGCATCTATAAGCGCGCCGTCGACCCTCGGCAAGTGCACATTTATTTCTGTTGGTTCGGGCCGTTGCCTCGGTATTATGTGCGCATGTTAATTGTGGAAAAGCCTATATGCTTCGTTTTTGCCATTATCTCACTTGATAAATTATAAACTTGATGTTGTAATATTCATGACTTATACTACATGCTATAACCTGCCGTTACTTGCAAAATAATTCCATGTTTGATCATGCCATATTCACATTTATGTATATATACATATATTAATTGACCTTAGTAAGTATCGAGTCGACCTCTCGTCTCTACTTTTTTGAGATTAGATGGGATACTTACTGAGTACACGTTGTTGATGTACTAATGCTACACTTCTGTACTTAAATGTACAGGGTTTGAGGCAGGTTGATCCGGACATCACTCGGGTGCATATCAGTGAGCACTTTCTGGGACTTCTACGGTGAGCTGCCTTCTTTCTCATGCCGATCCGCAGCCGAAGGAGTCCTTTCCTGTATTTATGATTTTCTGTCTATTCTGATTCAGACAGTAGGACAGTGGTTTGTATATTTTTGTGTATACTCTACTGGTCGCCCGTAGCTAGTGACACTGGATTCTGGCACACACTGTAGAGAATATTCATTTTTGGGATTTGTATGACTATGTCAGTATTTTATGATTTTGCTAGTTTTCTTCATTTACTTGAAAAATGTTACTATATCTGATTTGGTTAAACTAAAAATAGAGACTTAATCACAATTCCACAGTTGGCTGGCCTAACTATGGTGTTAGGTGCCATCATGACCTATTTAGGCAAAATGGGTCGTGACAGTAGCGCTCGTCAAGTACATGAATGGGGTTCCCGATCATCAGTCGGGTGTGACGGCACTACCACTCAGTATACAGATGAACAGTGGCCTCCTGTGTAATTGTAGGTGGTGGCGGAATATGCTCAACTAGCTCCTCCCAATAAACTATTTGCTGCTGTAGCCATCCCATATACCGTTGGTCCATGCTGGCACGGTCGTCCCACTGATAGTGTGTAGCCTCCCATCCAGGCTCCCTCGGTATAGGCTAGGGGCGGTAAAACTGTCGAAGCACACGCTCTGTGGCATGATACTCAACGTGATCGAAGAAGATCATCTGGACCGAGGTGCTCCAAAGTAGCCGGTCGACTGAGCAACAAGCGGGTAGCTGAGCAACCAACTCGATGCTGTATGGCATCCAGATGAACTACCAAATAATAAGATAAAAGTGAGTATGCGCGACACAACTCAATTTAAAACAAGCAAGTGTAGGTACATTTTTACCTATCCGTCCACCAACATATCTAACACATCCCTGACAAGGGGGAGATTATGATGAGCATCGCTCCCTCGGTAGTTCCCACATCGGAGAATCCACCTAACAGCTAGAGGGAGAAACGGATAAGCCTCACCGGGCGGAAGTGGTGGTAGAGATGGTTGCAACGGCATGATCCGTTGCCAGGCCCAAACCTAAGAGAAAAGGTTGATGTAAAATTTATGAGTCATTTCACGATATAGAATTCGGAGTAATGAACAGAGTATTCAAAAATTTTGTCACCTGTAGGAGGGGCAGAAAACCACATATATCCACCGCTGGGCCCATGCTCTCCCGGCACATGCTCCTATATAGGTATGCTAGAACAACAACACCCCAGCTGTACTGGGGTAACTCATCCAGCTGCTGGAGATGATGGAGAAAGTGCATACTCACTCTACTCCCCGAAGTGTCCAAGAACAAGACACACCCGAAAAGCAGGAGCAACACCAACCGCGTGTACCTCTCAATCCAAATATCCTCCGTCTCCCCAATAATGTCTGGGTGCAAAAACACCACCCGATCTCTAATGGCTGACAAAAGAATGCGACTGCCGCCAGCACCACCCTCTGGTCTAAAACTAGTAAAATCCCCCATCATATCCAAAACTGGGCACGCGTCATCCCTCTAATGTGCTGGGGCAGTGCCACGGCCCTCCCATCTACGCGCAGCCCGTATAAAACCTGAACATCCTCCAACGTGATGGTGGCCTCTCCGGTGGCCAAGTAAAAAGTATGCGTCTCTGGTCGCCACCGCTCTACCAACGCCGTGATGAGAGACCAATCCAGCTGCATCCGTCCAAGCGAAAAAATCGTATAGAAGCCCGTAGCCTGTAGGCGCTCGACTACATGGCCATGGAAAGGATGCTTCGCGATGAACTCCCACAAATCGTCGGGTCTTCTGGGTCTGAGAGGCTACTCCGATAGCTGTCCCTCCTATACAATAGGAGGACCTATGGTCGCCCTGCAACGCTAATAGCTAATCCTCGGTAGGTCCAGGATGCGCAGGCGGAGGAAGGACCATGTCATCTACTATAATTTAAACAAAATTTATTGTGTGTGTTAGTTTAATAAATTAAATAATTAATTATATTTAGTACTGGACTGAATAATTATGTATGAGTTCCAGGCTCAATTTTTGAGGCCCGATAGCACCAAGCTATCCTTATTTATTATGGGTGTCATTTCCAACATTTTAAAGAAATTTGTTAGTTTAATAAATTAAATTAAAAATTCTTGAATTGGACTGAATAATTAAGTATGGGTTCCAGGCTTGATTTTTAAGGGCCGATAGCACTGAGTTATCCTTAATTATTATGCGTGTCAATTTCAACATTTTTAGAATTTTATTAGATTAATAAATTAAATAATTAATTATGTTTAATATTGGACTGAATAATTAAGTATGTGTTCCAGGCTTTATTTTTGAGGTCAGATAGCACCGAGTTATCCTTAATTATTATGCGTGTCAATTTCAATATTTTTAGAATTTTATTAGATTAATAAATTAAATAATTAATTATGTTTAATATTGGACTGAATAATTAAGTAAGGGTTCCACGCATGATTTTTTAGGCCCGATAGCACTGAATTATCCTTAACTATTATGCATGTCAATTTCAATATTTTTAGAATTTTATTAGATTAATAAATTGAATAATGAATTATGTTTAATATTGGACTGAATAATTAAGTATGGGTTCCGGGCTTGATTTTTGAGGCCTGATAGCACCGAGTTATCCTTAATTATCATGCGTGTCAATTTCAATATTTTTAGAATTTTATTAGATTAATAAATTAATTAATTAATTATGTTTAATATTGGACCAAATAATTAAGTATGGGTTCCAGGCTCAATTTTTTTGGCCCGATAGCACCGAGTTTTCCTTAATTATTATGCGTGTCAATTTCAACATTTTTAGAATTTTTTTAGATTAAAAAATAAATAATTAATTATGTTTAATATTGGACTGAATAATTAAGAATGGGTTCCAGGCTTAATTTTTGAGGCCCGGTAGCACCGACTTATCCTTAATTATTATGCGTGTCACTTTCAATATTTTTAGAATTTTATTAGATTAATAAATTAAATAATTAATTATATTTAATATTGGACTGAATAATTATATATCGGTTCCAGTCTTGAGTTTTAAAGCCCGGTAGCACCGAGTTATCCTTAATTATTATGCTTGTCAATTTCAATATTTTTAGAATTTTATTAGATTAATAAATCAAAATAATTAATTATGTTTAATATTGGACTGAATAATTATGTATGGGTTCCAGGCTCGATTTTTGAGGCCCGGTAGCATCGAGTTATCTTTAATTATTATGTGTGTCAATTTTAATATTTTTACAATTTTGTTAACTTAAGGAATTAAATTAAATAATATTAAATTAGACTGAATAAATGTGCTCCATATTGGAGTTAAATTTACAACATATATTAATTTGTTACTTTTCTAAGTTTGTTGTTATAAATTAAATAAGTAATTTTGTAAAGTGTAATTTAAAAGGCTCTACTATGCTAAAAGGCTATATATTTTACTACACTAAAAGGCTCAATATTTTACTACACTAAAAGGCTATTTATTTTACTACGCTAAAAGGTCTATTACATATAAAAACAACTAACATAAAATACAAATATGAACAACAAACAAAAAAATAATATTAATTTTTTATTTAACCAAATAAAAACATAAGATTTAAAATACAAATAATTTATCAACTTTTAACTTTTTTTTTAAACCAAAACTAATAAATCAAGTCGAGTATAAATAAGATACAAATTTAAACACAAACATAAAATAAATTACCATGGAAACACATTAAACAATACAAATATGCATGTATTATACGAGTTTTTACATAAATAAAATCGAAATACCTCGATTAAAGTTTTTTGAATTTGATTGAAATGGAATTTTTACATTCGAAAGAAGAAATCCAAAGCTTATCTTGTGCCTGAGACCTACACTCCTTGCTCTTAAGGTGATGGGTGGGGCCGAATTTCTTTTTTTAAATCACGGGGGGTAGGGGACCAGATTTGAGAGAGGAGTATTTTAAT
>MU774733.1:128055-146286 GCA_026770625.1 Nicotiana glauca
GGTATTATACTGCGAATTACCCTAATTCGCAGTATAATACTGCGAAATACCTTTTGAAAAAAGAGCTGGGAGCAATTCGCAGTATAGTACTGCGAATTGCATAAAAAACAATTGTCACGACCCGAATTTTTCACCCTCGGGAGTCGTGATGGCGCCTACTAATGGGAGCTAGGCAAGTCAATTAACAATTACCTCTTTTAACGAACTTTGATAGTATTAGGAACAATAAAGCATTTAACAAATAAGCAGAAGTCTCAAATATGATTAACCGAAAGAAATGCAGAAGTTTAACAAAATCCTCTACCTAAGACTGGTGTCACAATACTCACGGATGTCTAGAGAATACTAAATACAAGGTTCGAATGAAGCATAGAACTGTCTGCTACGGTACAATGATAACAAACTGGATAAAATATAAAGGACTCCGGGCCGGCGGACGTCATCGAGGCTACTTCGAATGTCCCTGGACTGGAGACTCGCTCCCAGAATGCTACTGCTACTCAAATGCTGCTCCAACACCTGGATCTGTGCAAAAAGATGCACAGAGTGTAGCATCAGCACAACCGACCCCATGTGCTGGTAAGTGCCTGGCCTAACCCCGACGAAGTAGTGATGAGGCTAGACTGGACTACCAAACTAACCTGTGCAGTTCAAATATATATATATATATATATATATATATACGCAATAAAGGAGAATACAGAAATTTAACAAGTCAAGAGGGAGGGGAGCATGCTGTAGGGGTTGTAGCAGTTTAGAATACAAGGTCAATAAATAAGGAATGAAATGGTACAACTACAAAGTCAATGAGAGTAATAATCAAAACATGGCACGAAATGTCCCTTCATGCATTAATAATCAAAACATGGCACGGAATGTCCCTTCGTGCATTAATAATCAAGACATGGCACGAAATATTCCTTCGTGCATTAATAATCAAAACATGGCACGAAATGTTCCTTCGTGCATTAATAATAAAAACATGGCACGGAATGTTCCTTCGTGCTTTAGTAATCAAAACATGGCACGGAATGTTCCTTCATGCTTAAATATTAAAACATGGTTCCTTCGTGCATTAGTATTCAAAACATAGCACAGAATGACCCTTCGAGCTTAAATATTCAAAACATAGCACAGAATAACCCTTCGTGCATAATCACTCTTCCTCACCCAATCAACAATCACAACTAAACGGGACGAGGGGATAGACAAATAATAAGAAACATCCCGACAAGGGAAAAACACAATTAACCAGCAAAATCCCGGCAAGGGAGCAACAACAATAACCTTCACGTCCCGGAAGTGAGATAATCAATATACTCAAACCATCCCGGTAAGGGATTAATCATATCTCTTTCTATTTCTTTCGTTTCTTACCCAATAGTCTTTTTATAGTTCGAGCCAACGCTCCAAAGACTTTACGATTCATAATTAGTCCTCATACTCTTCACATTATATAGAATTCATCAGTTAACATGGAAGAGTCATAACAATATCAGAATAAGTACAAACAAGTACCCACGGTCATGCTAGACACCGGCATATAGATACTCGTCACCATGCCTATACACCATACTCAACACTTAGCAATTAGCAAATAACACTTAGCAATTACCAAACAACACTCTAATCCTATTCCCTCAACCCAAGGTTAGATCAAACACTTACCTCGAATGCTCCAAACTCAACTCACTCCTCTAGTATAGCTTTACCCCTCGAATTCACCACTAAACCGCTCGAATCTAGTCATAAATTACTTGAATGTATTAACAAATTCTACTTAAATCAATTTGAATGCATGAAAATGAATTTTCCAAAGTTTTACTCAAAATTTCCAAAATGCCCCCGGGCCCACGTGGTCAAAACCCGAGGTTCGAACCAAAAACCCGATTACTCATCCCCTATGAGCTCAAATATATAAGTTATTTTGGAATCGGACCTCAATTTGAGGTCCAAAAACCCCAATTTTAGAAACCCTAGGTTCTACCCTAAATTCCCAAATTTTCCCATTGAAATCTTTTGTTTTTGAAGTAGAAATCATGTTTAAAGACGTTAAGGAGTAGAGAAAATCAGTTCCAAATCACTTACCAATCGTTTTGAAAAAGAATAATCGTTTGGAAAATTGCCCCTTGTGCTTTGGGTTTTGAAAAAGTGAAAAATGACTCAAAATCCCGACCTTTTATACCTTACTAAAGGCTCAGCGCGGACTGTGCAAAAGTGCACCGCAGCCGCGCTGAGGAACGGAAGAAAAGGGATTCTTTGAACCTACTCAGCGCGGACCGCACTGATTTGGTGCGCGGCCGCGCTGGTGGAATGAACCTGAAGTCCACCTCTCTGAATCTCCTAGCGCGGACCGCGCTGATATGGCACGCGGTAGCGATGGTCGACCTAGGACCACTGGCCTTCTGAACCTAGCCACGCAGACAGCGTAGAAATGCACCGCGACCGTGTGGCTTCCAGCACGGACCGTGCGGATTTGACCGCGGCCGCGCTGGGGGCCTGTCACTCCTGAACGTGCAATTTATGAATATTTCTAAGCCTAAAACCTCTCGGGATCCACTCAAAACTCACCCGAGCCCTCGGGGCTCCAAACCGAACATGCATATAATCTCAAAAACATACTACGGACTTATCCGTGAGATCAAATCGCCCAAATAACATCATAATTCATCAATTTGGGTCTCAATACCCATGATTTCTTTCCACTTTCCATGAAACATCAAGTTTATGATTTCTAGCTCAAAACACGTCAAATGACGTCCAAATTTAACCAACTTCACAGCTATCGTTTAAACCATATATAAGACTTGTGCTGGGCGTTAGAACCAAAATACGAGCCCGACAGCACAGTCTTCTAAACAAACATCACTTTCCAATTCTTTAATTATTTCCAGAAAAAATTTCACGTGAGAATTCATTTCTCGGACTTGGGACCTTGGAATCTGATTCTGGGCACAAACCCAAGTCTCATATTTTTCTACGGACCCTCCGGGACTGTCAAATCATGAGTCCAAGTTTGTTTGCCCAAAACGTTGACCGGAGTCAAACTTAATAAATTAAAACATCAAAATTTATTATCTTTCTCACAAATTTCACATATAAACTTTCCGGCTACGCGCCCGGACTGCGCACACAAGTCGAGGCAACCCCCAAGTGTTGTTTTCACGACCTCAGAAGTACAGAGTGAGTAGGAATATAGGTGATGACCCTTTGGGTTGTCATATTCTCCACCTCTAAAACAACTGTTCGTCCTCGAGCGGACAAAAGAAGGAGGTACCTGAGTCAGGAAAAAGATGGGGATAACGGCTCCGCATATCAGACTCGGACTCCCAGGTCGATGCCTCAGGAGGCTGACCTCTCCACTGGATACGCACTGAAGGAAAACTCTTCGACCTCAATTGTCGAACCTGCCGGTCTAGAATGGCTACCGGCTCCTCCTCATAAGACATATCCTTGTCCAATTGGATAGTACTGAAGTCTAACACATGGATAGGATCACCGTGATACCTCCGAAGCATAGACACATGGAAAACTGGATGCACGACTGATAAGTTGGGTGGCAATGCAAGTCTATAAGCCACCCCTCCCACTCGGTCAAGAATCTCAAACGGGCCAATGTACCTAGGGCTAAGCTTGCCCTTCTTCCTGAACCTCATCACGCCCTTCATAGGCGACACTCGGAGCAATACCCACTCACCAACCATGAAAGCTACATCTCGGACCTTACGGTCTGTATAAGTCTTCTGCCTAGACTGAGCTGAACGAAGCCTCTCCTGAATGATCTTGACCTTATCTAAGGCCTCCTGAACTAAGTCTGTACCCAAAAATCGAGCCTCTCCCGGCTTAAACCATCCCACTGGAGACCGACATCGCCTACCATACAATGCCTCATAAGGAGCATCTGAATGCTGGACTGGTAGCTATTATTGTAGGCGAACTCTGCTAAAGGCAAAAACTGTCCCACGAGCCTCCAAAATCAATGACACAGGCTCGGAGCATATCCTCCAATATCTGAATAGTCCTCTCGGACTGACCGTCTGTCTGGAGATGAAATGTTGTACTCAACTCAACCTGGGTGCCCAACTCTCGCTGAACTGCTCTCCAGAATCGCGAGGTAAACTGCGTACCCCGATCCAAAATGATAGATACCGGCACACCATAAAGGCGAACAATCTCCCGAATATAAATCTCGGCTAACCTCTCGGATGAATAAGAGACTACCATAGGGATTAAATCTGCTTACTTGGTCAGCCTATCAACAATAACCCATATCGCATCGAACTTCTTCCGAGTCAACGGAAGTCCGATAACGAAGTCCATGGTAATCCTCTCCCACTTCCACTCGGGAAGCTCAATCCTCTAAAATAAACCACCAGGTCTCTGATGCTCATACTTAACCTGCTGACAGTTCAAACATCGAGCCACATATGCTACAATATCTTTTTTCATCCTACGCCACCAATAATGCTGCCGCAAGTCCTGATACATCTTCGCGGCGCTCGGATGAATAGAATACCGAGAACTATGGGCCTTCGCTAAGATCGACTCTCGAATCCTATCAACATTGGGCATACAAACTCGCCCCTGCAATCTCAAAACACCATCATTATCTAAGGTCACCTTCGTGGTACCTCGACGCTGTACCATGTCTCTCAGGACACACAAATGGGGGTCATCAAACTGTCGATCACGGATACGCTCCCATAACGAAGAACGAGCGACCGTGCAAGCTAACACTCTGCTAGGCTCCGAAATATCCAGCCTCACAAATCGATTGGCCAAGGCCTGAACATCCAAGGCAAACAGCCTCTAACTGACTGGGATATAAGCAAGACTACCCATGCTGGCGGACTTCCTACTCAACACATCGGCCACCACATTGGCCTTGCCCGGGTGATACAAAATAGTAACATCATAATCTTTCAACAAGTCCAACCATCTCCTCTGCCTCACATTCAACTCCTTCTGCTTGAACAGGTACTGAAGACTCTTGTGATCCGTGTACACCTCACACGTCACACCATATAGATAATGCCTCCAAATCTTTAAGGCGTGAACAATGGACGCCAACTCTAAATCATGCACTAGATAGTTCTTCTCGTGAATTTTTAGCTTCCCCAGAGCATAAGCTATAACCTTGCCATCCTGCATCAATACTGTACCAAGTCCACTACGGGAAGCATCACAATAGACGGTATAAGGCCCTAAACCTGTGGGCAAAACCAACACTGGTGCCGTAGTCAGAGCTGACTTGAGCCTCTGAAAGCTCGCCTCGCACTCATCCAACCATCTGAACTGGGCACCCTTCTGGGTCAATCTATTCATCGGGGCTGCGATAGATGAAAACCCCTCCACAAACCGACGGTAGTAACCTGCTAACCCCAAGAAACTCCGAATCTCTGTCGCTGAAGCTGGCCTAGGCCAGTTCTTGACTGCCTCTATCTTCTTCGCGTCCCCTTGAATACCCTCTGCTGATACAACATGACCCAGAAATGCAACCGAACTCAACCAGAACTTGCACTTCGAGAACTTACCATATAACTGACTATCCTTCAAAGTCTGAAGAACTAATCTGAGGTGCTGTTCGTGCTCCTCCTGTCTGCGGGAGTACACCAGAATATCATCAATAAAGACTATCATGAACAAGTCCAAGTACGGCCTGAATACCATGTTCATCAACTCCATGAATGCTGCTGGGGCATTGGTCAACCCAAATGACATGACCAAAAACTCATAGTGCCCATACCGGGTGCGAAATGCTATCTTAGGGACATCGGACGCCCTAATCCTCAACTGGTGGTAGCCAGATCTCCAGTCTATCTTCGAAAACACCCTCGCACCCTGAAGCTGGTCGAACAAATCGTTAATCCTCGGCAACGGATACTTATTTTTGATCGTCACTTTGTTCAATTGCCGGTATTCAATGCATATTCTCATCGAACCATCCTTCTTCTTTACAAACAACACCGACATACCCCAAGGAGAAACACTAAGTCTGATAAAACCCTTCTCTAGCAAATCTTGCAACTGGTCCTTTAACTCCTTCAACTCTGGCGGGGCCATGCGATACGGAGGAATAGAAATAGGCTGAGTGCCTGGGGCCAGATCAATACAGAAATCAATATCCCTGTTGGGCAGCATACCCGATAGGTCTGAAGGGAAAACCTCGGGGAACTCCCGAACAATAGGAACTGAGTCAATAGAAGGAACCTCTGTACTGGAATCGCGAACATACGCCAGATAAGCTAAACACCCCTTCTCGACCATGCGTCGAGCCTTCACATATGAAATAACACTGTGGGTGGCATGTCCTGGAGTCCCTCTCCACTCCAATCGGGGCAAATCTGGCAAAGCCAAGGTCACGGTCTTGGCGTGAAGCATGATACGGGGACAACCAATCCATCCCTAATATAACGTCGAAATCCACCATGTCTAAGAGCAATAAATCAACACGGGTCGCTATACCCTCAAACACTACCACACAGGAACGATGAACTCGATCGACCACTATAGAATCACCCACCGGTGTAGATACATAAACAGGAATACCCAAAGCATCACTGGTCATAACCAGGTAGGGTGCAAAATAGGATGACACTTACGAATACGTAGGCCAAGGGTAAAATAGCACTAAAATATCTCTAATACAAATTAGAATGGTACTTGTAATGTCTGCACCTGAAGACTCAGCCTCGGGCCTAGCTGCTGGCTGGCCTCTAACTCTGGCGACCTGAACTCCACCTCTAAGACCTCTATCTCCACCTCTTACACCTCTGCCACCGCCTCTACCTTTGTGGAACCTCCGGTGCCTGAATCATAGCACGAGAATTCTGATGTTGGAAGCTGCCATAAACTCGAGGGCAATATCTGACAATGTGCCTCGGATCACCACAAGCATGGCAAGACCTCGTCTACTGCGGCTGAGCACCCCTCAACCTCGGGCAAACCCTCCTATTGTGACCATAATCACCACACTCATAACATCTACACAAATGCTGCAGCTGAGGGAACTGAGGCTGACCCTGTCGACCTGAATGACCCCCTGAAGTACCATGAGTGATATGGGGAGCTGACTGAAAGGGACAGGGAGGATGGCCTCTACCATAAGTACCTCTACCTCCAGATGAGGTACCACTGAACCTATCTGCGTGATGGGGCCTCTTATCTGACCTATAACCACCTCCCCGTGCAAGAGCCATCTCAACTCTGCGGCCCGCATTGGCCGCCTCCTGAAAAGAAATCTCACTCCCAGCCTGAGCCACTGTACTCGGCTGATCTGCCACCGCTGGCTGAACTCCTGGAAGCAAACTCGCTCAAATGACACTCTCCACGAAGCCTACCAATTGGACTAGAGCGTCCTGAAGAACTGGGATGGCAATGAACCCCTCTGGGACCTGAGCTGGGCCCACCGGGACTGCTGGGGCTGGAACCTCCTCCTCCAAATCAACCTGAGGCTCCGCCACTAGAGCTGCTGCTCGGGGCTTAGACTGCTACGCGGTAGAAGAGGAAGCACGTGTTCTCGCCATCTGCGGAGGAATATAATAGAAATTCAATCGGTACTTGAGAAATAGAACCGCATGATAAGAAAGAATAAATGTGAAACTTTCCTAACTCTGTAGCCTTTGGGGGATAAATACAGACGTCTCTGAACCGATCCCTCAGACTTTACTGAGCTTTTCCGTGAGTAGTGAGACCTATGTAACCTAGTGCTCTGATACCAACTTGTCACGACCCGAATTTCCCACCCTCGGGAGTCGTGATGGCGCCTACTAATGGGATCTAGGCAAGCCAATTAACAATTACCTCTTTTAACAAACTTTGACAGTATTAGGAACAATAAAGCATTTAATAAATAAACGGAAGTCTCAAATATGATTAACTGAAATAAATGCGGAAGTTTAACAAAATTCTCTACCCAAGACTGGTGTCACAATACTCATGGATGTCTATAGAATACTAAATACAAGGTTCGAATGAAGCATAGAACTGTCTGCTACGGTACAATGATAACAAACTGGATAAAATAGAAAGGACTCCGGGCCTGCGGACGTCAGCGAGGCTACCTCGAATGTCCCTGGACTGGAGACTCGCTCCCAGAATGCTACTGCTACTCAAATGCTGCTCCAACACCTGGATCTGTGCAAAAAGATGCACAGAGTGTAGCATCAGCACAACCGACCCTATGTGCTGGTAAGTGCCTGGCCTAACCCCGGCAAAGTAGTGACGAGGCTAGATCGGGCTACCAAACAAACCTGTGCAGTTCAAATATATATATACGCAATAAAAGAGAATACAGAAATTTAACAAGTCAAGAGGGAGGGGAGCAAGCTGTAGGGGCTGTAGCAGTTTAGAATACAAGGTCAATAAATAAGGAATGAAATGGTACAACTACAAAGTCAACGAGAGTAATAATCAAAACATGGCATGAAATTGCCCTTCGTGCATTAATAATCAAAACATGGCACGGAATGTCCCTTCGTGCATTAATAATCAAGACATGGCACAGAATGTTCCTTCGTGCATTACTAATCAAGACATGGCACGGAATGTTCCTTCGTGCATTAATAATCAAAACATGGCATGGAATGTTCCTTCGTGCATTAATAATCAAAACATGGCATGGAATGTTCCTTCGTGCATTAATAATCAAAACATGGCACGGAATATTCCTTCGTGCTTAAATATTCAAAACATGGCACGGAACGTTCCTTCGTGCATTAATATTCAAAACATGGCACGAAATGACCCTTCGTGCTTAAATATTCAAAACATGGCACGGAATGACCCTTCGTGCATAATCACTCTTCCTCACCCAATCAACAATCACAAACAAACGGGGCGAGGGGATAGACAAATAATAAGAAACGTCCCGACAAGGGAAAAATACAATTAAACAGCTAAATCCCGGTAAGGGAGCAATAACAATAACATTCACATCCCGGCAAGGGAGATAATCAATATACTCAAACCATCCCGGCAAGGGATTAATCATATCTCTTTCTATTTCTTTCGTTTCTTACCCAATGGTCTTTTTATGTTCGAGCCAACGCTCCAAAGAATTTACGATTCATAATTAATCCTCATACTCTTCACATTACATAGAATTCATCAATTAACATGGAAGAGTCATAACAATATCAGAATAAGTACAAACAAGGACCCACGGTCATGCTAGACACCGGCGTATAGATACTCGTCACCATGCCTATACAATGTACTCAACACTTAGCAATTAGCAAACAACACTCTAATCCTATTCCCTCAAGCCAAGATTAGATCAAACACTTACCTCGAATGCTCCAAACTCAACTCACTCCTCTAGTATAGCTTTACCCCTTGAATTCACCACCAAACTGCTCGAATCTAGTCACAAATTACTTGAATGTATTAACAAATGCTACTTGAATTAATTTGAATGCATGAAAATGAATTTTCCATAGTTTTACTCAAAAATTCCCAAAATACCTTCGGGCCCACGTGGTCAAAACCTGAGGTTCGAACCAAAAACCCGATTACCCATTCCCCCATGAACTCAAATATATAGATTATTTTGGAATTGGACCTCAATTTGAGGTCCAAAACCCCCAATTTTAGAAACCCTAGGTTCTACCCTAAATTCCCAAATTTCCCCATTGAAATCTTTGTTTTGAAGTAGAAATCATGTTTAAAGATGTTAAGGAGTAGAGAAAATCAGTTACAAATCACTTACCAATCGTTTTGAAAAAGAATAATCGTTTGGAAAATCGCCCCTTGTCCTTTGGGTTTTGAAAAAGTGAAAAATAACTGAAAATCCCAACCTTTTATACCTTACTGAAGACTCAGCGCGGACCGCGCAAAAGTGCACCGCAGCCGCACTGAGGAACAGAAGAAAAGGGGACTCTCTGAACCTACCCAGCGCGAACCGCACTGATTTGGTGTGCGGCCGCGCTGGTGGAATGAACCTGAAATCCGCCTCTCTGAATCTCCCAACGCGGACCGAGCTGATATGGCACGTGGCCGCGCTGGTCGACCTAGGACCACCGGTCCTCTGAACTTAGCCACGCGGACCGTGCAGAAATACACCGCGGCCGTGCGGCTTCCAGCGCGGACTGCGCGGATGTGACTACGACCGCGCTGGGGGCCTGCCACTCTTGAACCTGCAATTTCTGAATATTTCTAAGCCCAAGACCTCCCGGGATCCACTCAAAACTCACCCGATCTCTCGGGGCTCCAAACCAAACATGCATATAATCTCAAAAACATACTACGGACTCATCCGTACGATCAAATCACCCAAATAACATCATAATTCATCAATTTGGGTCTCAATACCCATGATTTCTTTCCACTTTCCATGAAACATCAAGTTTATGATTACTAGCTCAAAACACGTCAAATGACGTCCAAATTTAACCAACTTCACAGCTATCATTTAAACCATACATAAGACTTGTACTGGGCGTCGGAACCAAATTACGAGCCCGACAGCACAGTCTTCTAAACAAGCATCGCTTTCCAATTCTTTAATTATTTTCAGAAAACAATTTCATGTGAGAATTTATTTCTCGGACTTGAGACCTCGAAATTTGATTCCGGGCACACACCTAGGTCTCATATTTTTCTACGGACCCTCCGGGACTGTCGAATTACGAGTCCGGATTCGTTTGCCCAAAACGTTGACCGGAGTCAAACTTAATCAATTAAAACACCAAAATTTATTATCTTTCTCACAAATTTCACATTTAAACTTTCCGGCTACGTGCCCGAACTGCGCACACAAGTCGAGGCAACCCCCAAGTGAGGTTTTTACGGCCTCAGAAGTACAGAGTGAGTAGGAATACAGGTGATGACCCTTTGGGTCGTCACATTTTTTAACAATTTGCAGTATTATACTGCGAATCACTTTAACGACTAAATTTCCGTTAAAGTAATTCGCAGTATAATACTGCGAATTACCTATCTGTTTAACTTTTTTTTTAACATTAAAAATATGCTTTTTGTCCAAAAAAGCATCAAAGAAGTTTCGGACTCGTAGCAATAGTCGTTGAAACCAAAAGCAACGGTTGACACTCTTAAAAAGAATATACAAAATGTTTTAACAAACTTTTGAGATCTTTAGTAGCAAATATACTATTTTCTGTTTTGAGAAAAATTACCAAAATATTGTTTCCTTTTATCAATATTTTTACATGATATTCGAAAATCTATCTTTATTTTACAATAAAAAAACTAATGCTTTGCATGCTTTCCTTGTATAGTAAGTGTACACTATATTTACATACATGTTATTCTTTAATTTAAGTACATATTTTAAAAATTTTCCTTAAAAAGTTGAAAATTTCTACTTTAACAGCTTTCCACTATTTTAACATGTTACCCAAAAAAAGAGAGAGAAACAAAGTAGCATGGAGCAATAATAAAACATAGCCTTGTTTAGTTAGTTGGAAGAAGAAACGTTCGAACTTTGCAAATGAGGATCAAGAAAAAGGAAAGTTTAACGACTGAGCATTTCATTCAATTATCACAAACTAAAGATCAAACGTACGAAAGCTCCTTTCTTAACAATCAACCCCATGATAATTACTATTTTTAGTTACAACGTTGAAAAGTAACTGATTGTGAATTTTCTCTCCCCTTAAACGCCGCAAGATGCATTGATCATCGTAAGAGATTTATCTCTGCCTCTTTTCCAGTAAAAACTTACTCGTATCAAATGTTTACACCCGGCCTATAAAAAAATGACATATATATTACTTTATTTAACAATAGCTATTAGTACTTAATCGTAGTTAACTACCATGTATTTTGCACGTAATCTTAATTAATAATATCAAAATACTTAATAATCTTACTAGCTATTTTTCATTATCTTCTTAACAGTACCGTCAACCTATCCCAAAGGCCACCATCGGCTATTACGAATTTCGAAAAAGTATTTTCTTCTCGTGCAATTATCATTACATTTTTATTCTTAATCAACCAGAGTATTGGCTCTACTGGATTTTACTCATCTACATTACATAAGTAAAATTTTCTTTTCTAACATCCACCATATATGTATCTAAATTTAATCTTCTCAATATGCACATGTACTTATTAGAGTACAAAGTTTAGACGTGGAAGAAATATTTTGCAGCTTTCAAATAATAGAAGGATGAAGCAAAACAAACATATTATATGCTCCAATACGTTGCTCTTAGTTTGTACTCCCAACCACGTTGTAGCTTCAAAAATTAATCAATAGATTTGCAATAGAAAAATTAATTAATGAAAAACACAAGATTGCAGCAAATTAAAAGATGCTAAGGATGTGATGGTACTCTAATGTTTTTTATGTTAGTTACTTTGAGTTTATGACTCTGTTCTGTTTTTTTTGTATTTAAAATAAGATCCCAAATATATCTTAATTTGTTTTCTATAATTAACTTAATTAGTTTGATGTAAACATTCGGTGTGGATAAGCTTTTACCCTCTTTTCCTTATTGTCATGTAACGGATTTAGAAATATTCTTATATACCAACAATACAATTTATTGAGAATGTCACCAAGAAATGTTGTAAATACTTAACTAAGATATTACTTACACAAAAATTTCAAATTCTTGCACGAAAATGCTATGTATGGTTGGAAATTTGAATGCCTCATGTTGGAGAATTGAAATTTGTTATGCCTCTGATCTTAGTATTTAGGATTTGACTTAAAATATCTCACAAAAGTTTTTGTGTTTCGCTATTGCCACATGTATAAAACCTTTGTGTCCGAGCTAGGAGTAAATAAATCTACACAATTTCTAAGAAATGATAATATAATCTCACGGTATGTATCAATCAAAGAGCACAAACATCATTGCAACTCCCTTGGCGTGTAGTGTAACGACCCAACCGATTATCTTGAGCTCTAGTATGTCGGTCAACGGTTTGAG
This sequence comes from Nicotiana glauca, assembly GCA_026770625.1. Lineage (NCBI taxonomy): Eukaryota > Viridiplantae > Streptophyta > Magnoliopsida > Solanales > Solanaceae > Nicotiana > Nicotiana glauca. The sequence goes on from MU774733.1 coordinate 140,958, forward strand.
ATATTGAGTAGCTTCATTTCATGTATTATGACTTGCACGTATATTCGGATTTGAGTTTTTGGAAGTTCAAGGTTGATTTGGAAGGATAACTTTCAATTCAGAAGCTTTAAGTTGGAAGAGTTGACCAAGGTTTGACTTTCGAGTAAACGATCTCGGAATTGGTATTTGAAGGTTCCAATAGGTATGTATGATATTTTGGACTTGAGCGTATGTTCGGGTTGAGTATCGGGTGGCCCGAGAGCGTTTCGACACTTCTTGTGGAAAGTTGGCATTTTAAATTTTTTAGAATTTCTTAAGTTTGATTTGAAGTGGACTTTGGTGTTATTGGTGTTCGTTTGGGATTTCGAGCCCTGGAATAGGTTCGTATTGTGATTTGTGATCTGTGACTTGTACGTAAAGTTTGGCATCATTCCGAAATGTCTAAGTGGGAGCATGAAGGTTTGAAAGTTAAGAGAGTTTAAGAAATTGAGTTTGATCTTTAATTCTTGATTTTGAAGTTGTAATTCGTGTTTCGAGCCTTTGAACAAGTTTATATGAGATATATAAACTTGTATAAATGATTGGACGGGGTTCCTCAGACCTCAAGTGAGTTTTGGGGTGTTTTCGGACCACTTTTAGGTCTTTTTAAACTACTGATAGCTGGTGTGAGGGGTGTGAAATGCGATCGCGGAGGTTTGGGCCGCGATCACGAAGAGCAAAGTGACTTCCTGGCCTTGTGTAACGATCCGATCGGACGTTTTAAGATTTAGCATGTCGTTCGGCGGTTTGAGGTCACGAGCAGCTGCACTTGAGGTATTACGACTTGTTCGTGTGGTCGGAATTGAAATTCGGAAAGTTTGGAGTTGATTTGGAAAAAGAATTCTCATTTCGGAAGCTTTAAGTTGGAAGATTCTGACTAAGGTTGGATTTTGAGCAAACGACCTCAGAATCGGGATTTGAAGGTTCCAACAGGTTTGTATGATGATTTTAGACTTGGGTGTATGTACGAATCGGGTTTTGGATGACCCAGAAATGTTTCGGCAGCTATTGTGAAAGTTATCATTTTGGAAGAATTTTATAAATTTGAGTTGAAGTGCACTTCAATGTTATCGATATCCATTTGGGATTCTGAGTCTAAGAATAGCTTCGTATGGTGATTTTGGTGTTAGGAGCGCGTCCGAAAGTGGATTCGAAGGTCCGTAGATCATTTTGGGGTCATTTGGCGAAAGTTAGAAATTCGAAGGTTTCTGAGGAGTTTGACTGGAAGTAGACTTTTTGATATCGGGGTCAAATTCCAATTCTGGAAGTTGGAATACGTCCATAATGTCAAATATAACTTGTGTGAAAAATTTGAGGTCAATTGGAAGTGATTTGATAGGTTTCGACATCGAATGTGGAAGTTGGAAGTTTTAAAGTTCATTAAGCTGGAATTGGGGTGCGATTCATGATTTTGATATTATTTAATGTGATTTGCGGCCTCGAGAAGGTCCGTGTTATTTTATGAGATTGGTTTGTGTCCGGGGGGGTCTCGGGTGTGTTTCGGAGGTGTTTGGGTTGTATCGTGCTCATATTTGATGTTTCAACATTGTTTCTTTGGGCATAAAGGGCACTATATTGAGCAAACGTGTCACGATCCCAAATCGTATCCGGTCGTGATGGCGCCTCTCGTGAAGACAAGGCCAGCCGACACAATTCCCCAAGTCACTCCATTTTCCATTAAAAGTTATTTTTTATACCATTTATAAACCGTTAATCTCATAATGAACATTTAAAAGAAAAATACGGAATAATTTTACAAGTCCGACATCATGGTGTCACTAGTCATGAGCATCTACCAAGGTCTAAATACAACAAAAATAGTAAAATGTACTAAGTACAAAAATGAAAATGAGAGGAAAGAAGCGATGCTGCGAACGTCGTGCAACCACCTTGATGACTCCGCGTCCGAGCAACCAACACCCGCTATCGGGTTCCGAAATACCTGAATCTACACACGAGGTGCAGAGAGTAATGTGAGTACTCCAACCCAGTAAGTAATAAGAGTAAATAAAGATTGGGAAGTAGGAAACAATGAATCCACATTTATGTTAAACTCAATAAGCACACAGGCTGCTAAATCAGAATACGAGTAAATCGCCTCTTTTAAAAATACAACTTTTGGTAAAAATCATTTAAAATGCCTTTCGACAGATTCAGTAAGGGTTCAATGCCATTTTTAATAAAAGAGCTGAAAACCATAATTGGCCCCTCGGGCAAAACATAGTTCGTAAACAGCCCCTCGGGCAAAACGGGAGTTATAAACACCTCCTAACAAGAAAACCTCAGTGGAAATAACAAAATCCAAATCAGTGATTAAGTCCTGAGCATCTCATAAACCCCAGCTTAAATGAAAGTAGTTTAAAAATATTTATCTAACATTTTTAACAGAGGCTCAGTATAAAGATGAGTGAAAACAGTCATTAAATTAACATATCCGATAGAAACTCACTCTAAAGAGAAGTGAAAATCAATAAGTTCATAATCAGGCCCCTCAGGCAAACATTACTCATGTGCATGTATATAACTATCGCCCTTCGGGCTAGCCTCTCAATCACTCGTTACTCAACTCCTACCAATCAGCACTCACACTCAACACTCACGCTCAATTGGTACTATATCGTAACCGCTGCAGCGTGCAGCCTGATCCATATATCTAGTCGACTGCGCTCACTGGGGGTGTACAAACTTCGGAGGGGCTCCTATAGCCCAAGCGCTATATCGTTGCGGTGTGCAGCCCGATCCAACATATCGCTGCGGCTTGCAGCCCATCCATATATACATATATATTGTTGTGGCATGCAGCCCGATCCATAGATATATAATCCTCACAACCAGGCCTTCGACCTCTCTCAATCATTAACCTCACAATCAGACTCTCGGTCTATCCCAGACATCAACTCACGATCACTCGGACCATCAATAAAACAGGGAAACACCCCAAACAATTTTCACATTTCTAAGAAATATAGTAATAAAACTAGATTTAAACAATAACGAGGTAAAAACATGACTGTGGATATGCTTTCAAAACAAATAGAGTGAGGAAAAATAGTAAAAATGCTCATAAGGGTCTCAACATGTCGGCACAAGGCCCCAAACATGGCATACAACCCAAAATATAATATCAATCTCTATAACATGGAATATCATAAGGTTTCAAATCAAATATGTGACTTAACAATCGTACCGGACGGACTAAGTCACAATCCCCAACGGTGCACAACTCCACGCTCGTCATCTAGCGTGTGCATCACATCAAAATAATACAACGCTGTGAAATACGGGGTTTCAAACCCTCAATACATTTTTTACAATCATTACTTACCTCGATCCGGTCCAAACTCTAGCCCGCGATGCCTTTGGCCGCATGAATAGACCTTCGGATACTCCAAATCTAGATACAATCAGTACATAACCATTAAAATATACTAAGGAAACAAATCCCACTCAATAATATCTATTTTGTATTAAAAATCCTGAAATTTCAAACCCGGCCCCCGGGCCCATGTCTTGAAACTCGATAAAATTAATATCAATAGAATCATCACCCTCTCACGAGTTCATACATATCAAGAACATCAAAATCGGACCTCAAATGGCGCCTCAAATCCCCACTCAATGGTCTCTAAATCCCAAGCCCTAATCCCTCAATTTTCTTTCCTTAATTTTCACTAATGCCACGATTAAACAATGGAAAAATGATCATAAACCTGAGTAATGAGCCTTAGGGAATTTACCCAACTAATTATCTTCAATTCTCCCTTGAATTCACTGCCCTAGCTCTCTTCCCGTCTTCAAAAATGGAGAACTTAGCAAAATTTCACGAAGGAACATAATAGACTTTTTGACCCAGGTATTTCCGCACCTGCGGTCCCGCTTCTGCGACTTTTCCACCGCATCTGCATTCTTCAGTAAAATGATAATTTTTCCGCATCTACGGTTAGACGCTCGCGCCTGCGCTACCACAGGTGCGCCCACGACACCGCTTCTACGGTTCCTGAAGGACTTCACATTGGCCGCATCTGCGGCTGCTTTTCGCATTTGCGATCATAGCACCTGCGGCCTCCCAACTGCAGGTGCAGTTATGACAGAACTAAAAACTTCAGCTGCAACTCAAATTTCAAATTCTTCCATCAACCATCTGAAATCACCCCGAGACCCCTCGGAACCTCAACCAAAAGCACGAACACATCCTAATACCTTATTCAAACTTGTTCCAATCATCAAAACACCTTAAACAACATCAAATCAACCGAAACACGTCGGATTCAAGCCTAAGTTTCTAAACACTTCCAAATTACGCTTTTGATCAAAAACCCAACTAAACCATGTCCGAATAACTTGATATTTTGCACACACATCCCAAATGACATAACGGAACTACTACAACTTTCGAAATTTCATTCCGACCTCTAAATAAAAATCTCACCTATCAATCGAAAAACGCCAAAATCTTAATTTTTCCAATTCAAGCCTAAACCTTCCACAGACTTCCAAAATGCATTCCGATCATGCTCCTAAGCCCCAAATCACCTAACGAAGCTAACCAAATTATAAAAATTCTTATTCGAGATCATATACAAACAAGCCAAATACTGGTCAAACCTTTTAAATTTCAAGCTTCAGACTGAGAACTGTTCTTCCAAATTCATTCTGATTATCCTGAAAGTCAAAACCAACAATTTACATAAGTCTCAGTACATCATACGGGGTGGGTCATGCCCGAGAACTGGCGAGCAAGTACAAAAGCTCAAAACGACCGGTCGGGTCATTACAAAACGACTTTTGATTTGTGATTGAATTGAACCACAAATCCACGCTCGTCATCTAGCGTGTACGTCACCTTAAAATAATACAACGATGTGTAATCCAGGGTTTCAAACCCTTAGGATAGTATTTACAATCATTACTTACCTCGATCCGGTCCAAACTCTAGCTCGCGATGCCTTTGGTCGCACAAATCGATTTTCGAATGCTCCAAACCTGGCCACAATCAGTACATAACCATTAAAATATGCTAAGGAAACAAAGCCCACTCAAAAATACCCATTTTGCATAAAAAAATCTCGAAATTGCTCTAACCTGGTCCCAGATCCCGTGTCTCGGAACTCGATAAAATTAATATCAATAGAATCCTTATCCTCTCACGAGTTTATGCATGTGACGACCCAAAATCCACTAAGGGTCGTGGTGGCGCCGGACACCGCTGTCAGGCCAGCCAATTAGATTACTGATGTAAAAATCCTTTTTAAATACATCAAATTCCAGAATTTTCCTTCCATTTTCACAAATAAAAGGGTTTTGCTTCAAT